>OZ020514.1:19281375-19573978 GCA_963971425.1 Bryoerythrophyllum caledonicum
CCAAAAAAATACATGTTAATAAAGTTCAAAAAAATCCAAGTCCCACCACGATTCAGATTCAGCTAGATTTGGAGCTGGATCGACGACAACTGTAATCATAAATCGACGACAACTGTAATCATAAATCTGGAGAAGGAATCCAAGAAGTTTTATTTTTATCTTTGTTTTTATATAAATAAAAATGAAAGGGGAGAGGACAATCCAACAAAACAAAACAAAAACAAAACAAAAAATCATCAATAGAGGGAGGGGAAGAGAGGGACAATCAAAAAATTAGAAATCAAAAAATTAAAAATCTAGATTAAATCTACAATGGGGTAAGGGACAACTCAACTAAAAAAGAAGGTTTGGAGGGGGGGAGGGGGACAATCAAGAATATTTTTTCCAACTATGATAAAAGGGGAGGGAGGGAGGGAGGGAAGGAGCAATTTTTTCCAACTATGATAAAAGGGGAGGGAGGGAGGGAGGGAGGGAAGGAGCAAGGGACTACTCATAAAAGCAAAGAAGGAATCAAGAAAAGAGTTCGTTTCATATTTATTAAAAGTACACTTTTATTGAAATCAGGGATAATCCAAAAAAAACAAATAAAAAGTGAGAGGGAGAGGGAGATGGAGAGGGGAGTAAAATTAAAAAATTAAAAAAAATAAAGTGAGGAGGGAGAATAAGGAAGAGAGGGAGGGTAAGTGATTTATTTTTAGAGTATATTATTATTTTTAGACTACACTATTATTAAAATCAGGGGCAATCTAAATTTAAGTAAATCAAAAATTAATATGAGATAGAGAGGGAGAAGGAGGGGAGAGTAAAATAAAAATAAAATAAAAACAAGTGAGGGAGAGAAAGGGAGAGTAAGGGAGAGGGAGAGTAAGAGTAAGAGTAATGAAGAGAGGGAGAGTAAGAGAGGGAGAGTGAGGGATTTATTTTAGAGTAGTTATATAATTTTAGAATGTTAATTATTGAGATCAGGGGCAATCTAAAATTTTTAAAATCAAAATTTAAAAAGGATGGAGAGGGAGAGTAAGGGAGAGGAGAGTAAGAGATTTATTTTTATAGTTAATTAATTTTAGAGTATGTAATTATTGAAATCAGGGGCAATCTAATTTTTTTTTTAAACAAAGTTAGAAAAGAGATGGAGATGGAGAAGGAGGGAGAGTAAAATAAAAATAAAATAAAGACAAGTGAGAGGGAGGGTGAGGGATTTATTTTTTGAGTAGTTCGTATTTTTAGAATGTGTAATTATTGAGATCAGGGGCAATCTATAAAAAATTAAAATTAAAAATAAAGAGATGAAGAGGGAGAGTAAGGAAGAGAGGGAGAGTAAGGAAGAGAGGGAGAGTAAGGGAGAGGGGAGAGTAAGGGAGAGAGGGAGAGTAAGGAAGAGAGGGAGAGTAAGGAAGAGAGGGAGAGTAAGTGAGGGAGAGTGAGGGATTTGTTTTTAGAGTAGTTAAATATTTTTAGAATGTGTAATTATTGAAATCAGGGAGCAATCTAAAAAAAATAAAAACAAAAACTAATAAAGAGATGAAGAGGGAGAGTAAGGGAGAGGGAGAGGGAGAGTAAGGGAGAGGGAGAGGGAGAGTAAGGGAGAGGGAGAGTAAGGGAGAGGGAGAGTAAGGAAGAGGGAGAGTAAGGAGAGGGAGGAGAGTGAGGGATTTATTTTAGAGTAGTTAAATATTTTTAGAATGTGTAATTATTGAAATCAGGGACAATCTAAAAAAAATAAAAATAAAAACTAATAAAGAGATGAAGAGGGAGAGTAAGGGAGAGGGGAGAGGGAGAGTAAGGGAGAGGGAGAGTAAGGAGAGGGAGAGTAAGGAAGAGGGAGAGTAAGGGAGAGAGGGAGAGTAAGAGAGGGAGAGTGAGGGATTTATTTTAGAGTAGTTAAATATTTTTAGAATGTGTAATTATTGAAATCAGGGACAATCTAAAAAAAAATAAAAATAAAAACTAATAAAGAGATGAAGAGGAGAGTAAGGGAGAGGGAGAGTAAGGGAGAGGGAGAGGGAGAGTAAGGAAGAGGGAGAGTAAGGGAGAGAGTTTGGGGGGAGGGAGCCTAAGTGGGACCAAAGAGGGGAGGCCGACCGATCAAGGTCCGCCGCGGACGGCCTCGGCCGTCCGATCCAACAGCCGCGGGACGGGCTCTGCGGACGGCCACGGTTGTCCGATCGGTCAGCCGCGATCCATCGGACGGTCGCGACCCATCGGACGGCCGCCGACTGTCCGTGGCGGCATCGTGGCCGTCCGATCGGGCGATACGCCCGAGGCTGTCCGCCATCGGACGTTTCGCCGACCGTCTGCCGAGGCCGTCGGCCACTTGCGGTCGGCATAAAAGGCGGACGGCCGACCTTTCTCCCACACTCTAGTGGGCGAGCTGGTCGCTTTGGCATATTCTGCCAAATCGCTTGCGCCCCCTCGAGTGGCTCATTATTTCTTAGTTCATTTAACCCCTACATGACCAGAGTCTCCTTCGGGGGGATTCCTTGATTTTTTGGCAGGTTCCTAAAATTCAAAAACAAATCAATTTTCTCATAAATTTTTATTCTAGATTGCGTTTGATAAGAGCTTCGTGGACATATTTTATTTTTATTTTTTTAATTTGTGGTTTGAAAGTTAGTATCACTTATAGTTTTTGAGGGAAATTGTCAAGGAACTTTAGGGGTTAATTCCCATTCATTCATTTAATTGTTTGTTCTAGTTAGGAAAGATGCCAAGGTCCAACCGGCCCGTTGCTCCAAAGGGGAAAGCCCCCGAGATGGATTGGGACGCAACGGACAATCCAGATGTTGTTGCGGAGTACGGATGGCAGGATGAAGAAGAGAGGCTGTGGACTTGCACCATGTGCAAGAGGTACGTGAAGATGAAGCACCTCATGAAGTTGTGGCCCAGGGCACAAGCGAGGATATCGAGGCCGCGGCGCGAAGGTCTAGCGAGCAATTGTCTGAGCGACCATTTCCGCCATCAATATCATGAGGTCACTACTGCGGTGGGTGTGCGCAACTCGAGGCCGGAGATCATGTTGTATTCGAACATGGCGATGGTTTGGGCGGAAATCGTTCTACACAAGGATGTGGACGAGCGCACCGTGGCGGGCCGCAATGTCAGCCTGATGGATCGAACTGCCCATTTTATACCAACCACCTGGAATCAACCGAGTGATTGTTGGCCACGTTGGTCAAACCGAAGATCCAGGGACGATTCCGATGCCCACCAACAACAGCAGACACCTCCAGAAGAGTACGGGGGACATAACTACAACGACTACAAACGTGGCAATGATATGGGTTCCGCGCCTGTAACATTTGGTGGGGGGAGTGGCAGCCATTACTATGAAGGCGGCCAATGTGGTACAGGGTCCAACACCCCTCAGAGCTATACGCCAACGCATCCAAGGGATACGTACGAGTCTGGTCGAAATTCCCCCGGAAAAGAGGAAGAACATAACACCCCACATTCTGCACCCGTCTATTACGACGGATATGGCTGTTCTTACCATGGATATGGCCGTTCTTTGGATGGCGGCCAATGTGGTATAGGGACCAACACCCCTCAGAGCTATACGTGAACGCATCCAAGGGATACGTACGAGTCTGGTCGTAATTCCCCCGGAAAAGAGGAAGAACACGACACTCCAAATCCAGGACCCGTCTATTACGACGGAGATGGCCGAGCTTACGATGGATATGGCCGGAGCCTAGATGGGAGAGACAATACACCTCCATCAACGTTTCCACCTCGTCAGAACGAAGATGCCGAGTTTGAAAGACAAATGCATGAAGCCACAATACAAAGCCAGAACTAGTACATCCATGGGCTCGAAGATGAATCTCGCTACATGAACAGGCAATACAATAACTTCTATGATGTTTATTCAAGCGGGCCGTACTCAAGTGGCGCTGGGCCAAGTCAAAGACGTGATACTGACTCAGATTCCGATTAATCATACATGGTCTTTGTGTAATGTAATCCATGTGGATAATGGATTCATGCGAGAACAATGTTGACTATTTTGTAAATTTAGAAGGTCATTCTTTAAGATCTTCAAATTGATGTTTATTAAATATTTCTACGTTGCAGCCATGTCAATGTGGATGATGAGTGTACAATGCATGCTACGTGTTTCCAAATGAATTTTATTGATAATTTTTTAGTATAAGTGGATGTGTGGAATGAAATTTTTTTATACATTCCAACTTTTCACTCACCTCATAAACGTTAAAGAGTATTTTATATCATTACATGTTAAACAAATTCCTTTTTACAACATGTACCCCTCAAGTTCCTTGAGTTTTTCTCACCCAGAAGTTAAAACAAGAAAAGAAACGCCGGTCCGCAAAGGGGCCGGCGTGAATAAAGAATCTGTTTGTTCCATCACTAAGACCATGCCCACCAGACACCGTGTCTGGGAGGGCTTGGTTTCTTTTCAATTTTGCGTTGGTGTAGTAGAATGCACATGGCCTGCTGAATCGCAACGGTGTTAATAATATTGAAAGTGTGTGAAATTGTTTCGATGGAGATTTTAAAGGTATCTCAAAAGGATATTTATAGATGGGATGAAGGTGGTGGCACGAGCATCGGCAGTGATTACAATAAGCGGGTCCATTTTCCATCCGAGGGCAACGATGTCATCAATAAGGGGTTGCTCGGTTGGTATTCATTAATTTTTGTTTTCAATTGTTTCTGGGGAGAATCTATCATTACAATTTGTGAATTCGATGAATTGAATGGTATACTCTTGGTTAATGTGGTCGGGTGCAGGGTCATTGTATGGAAGGCCCCAAATGCAAAGAATGCCGGCTTTGAGTCTAGTGTTACATAGGACTCGGGAGTAGCCAAGGGGGGACCGTATTTCCTTGTGGGTTGTAACTTGTTATTAAAGATGCCGGCATTTTTGAGGATGAATCATCATGATTTTTTGTGGGAGGTAAATAGTTTTCGAATTTCCCATACTGTTTTGTTATGTCTTGTGACAATTAAGGAGTGTATGTGATGGTTTTGGCATTTTCAGTAGAACATGGAGTGATTTGTCGGGGTCTGAAAAAGTGCATATCGGGCATGTTACATATGGGAATTTTTCTATTCCAAATAAGAGTTGTTTTTGGATGTTTCCCAAATATCAACTATTACGGAATTTGATGACGCATGTTATTTGTGAGTTCGGGATGATGGGATTTTTTGAAGAATTCGTAGGGAGTTCATAGTCTATTTTGTTGTTGCCAACCCATTATTCTATATTAGGAAAGTTTTATTTGATTGTGTCAAGGTTGTTATAGAGGTCTTGTTTCTTGAGATATTTGTTCAGGAATAAAACCGGAACTTAACGGGGGTATCCTCTTTAGGAGGCCAATATTCTTTTTGGAAGTAGTATGGGGTAGCATGTGGATGTTCGTACAAGTCTTTGGCATTTTCATGCGTTTTTTTGCGGACCTCTTTTCCAAAATTATTTGCTTGTTCGTTTCCATCGATATTTGCTTGAGCAAAACTTTGTGAAGGATTGTTATATGTGTTCAATTTTGTAACATGTGGATCAACGACATTAAAACAGTTTGGTCAAGATGGCTATTGTAGAGGATAGGGTTTGTTATTTTTTAATTTAGTATATACAGTGCATTGATACAGTCAGTGAATATGTGTGCGGGTTTGTTGTTGTATTGTGTTGTGATGATTTGTCATGTTTTGTGTATGGCCATAAGTTCTGCTCTAAGGATATTTTAGTGTGTGGAAATTACTCTATAGAGTACACGAAATGGTATACCTAATACATTATACAATATCAATGAATACAACAAAATCTTCCTGTAAGCTTTTTTTGCTATTCATATTTGAATGCCTCTACAATTTAATGTATGCATGTTTGTATTAATGATTGCATATACTTCATTGCTTTAAATTGTTATGGTTCTAGATGTTTGAGTAAATATGTCGTAGCAATCTACCTACAGAGTTAGGCATTGAACATCCTTAAAATGCTTTATAAACACTCACAAGAATGTGGTTTTTGGAAAACCTTCTACACAATTTATTTTTTCTACTAAATCAAAACCCTACTCAGAGAGCCAATATCCACTATTAATATAACGTGGCCAAATTACAATTTCATCCACTGCGGATGAAAATAGTAAGAGGATGGAAAAGCAGTCCGTGGTTGAAAAAACAGTCTCTGGACGAAAAACAATCTCCAAAAGAAAAATCGTCTGCTAATGACTAATGCTAAGTGTTAAGAATTATCACGAACACTATTAAGAAACACTTAATGTTTATAACCCGCTCCTTCTCTAGTCTTCCAATTGTTTAAAAGTAATTTTGAAATGAATGTTTTTCTTAATATTAAATAATATAGAAAATTCATTAAAGTGGTTGTTATAATGCGTTGCAAAACAAGCGCGAACCATTACTAAATTTCTATAGCTCCATTCGAGCCACCTCCTTCCTCTTCCTTCGATCCACCCAGTCCCGGGCGGTGTAGCAATCCTCCAGTTCAGAAGTCGGCTGCTTTATGACTCCCTTAGGTTAGGGCAATTTCCGAGATGGTACTGATCGATTGAGAATGTGCTTGCACATTTTCGCGTGATCGACTTTGGTCATGTTGCCGAGAAACTTGAAAAACTCGCGCGTCAAGACCCCATCCTTCTCAGGCACCCAGGACTTGGCGTCCTTGAACTTCGCCATGGGCGTCGAAGTCAACTCAACGTTGATGGGCGTCGAAGTCAAATCAACGTTGATGAGGTCGTCGTGCGCCGCCGAAGAGATGACATCCGACCAGAGCTTGAAGGTCTCATCGGTCGAGCTGATGATCTTCACCTCATTCGTAATCGAGAGCTCTTTTGCCTTTCCGGCTTTCTTGAGCGCTGCCTAGCTCTTCGCAACGAATGGCGTTAAAAAATGGCTGCGGAAAACATAAATAAGGTCGATTAAGTTTTCAATTAAAGCAGAAATATAAACATATTTAGTAGGGTCCAACAACTGCAAGTTAGTCGAGTCGAGCTAACTTGCAACCTGAGAGTATTCAATGTAAGCAAATTCAATCAATATACAACATAATACAGATAGTGAGCAAACATGCACTTTAGCTCAAGTCGAGCTAAAGTGCATGACATTGGTTTTGATATATCACCTCAAACCTCTCAAACAATCTCCAATGTCGTTCTCCGTCCTGACTTGTGAGACCCGTGAATGCCTGCGGCGGAGAGCTTCGGCATTGATCTACCAGCTTGGATCCACAAAGCACGAGAGCCGAGGATATTGGTTGCCCACGTCGGCTTGAATTGGACCAAGTGATTCACGCGATTCTAATACGCGGATATCTTCCTCAGCTTCTCCGGATCCTGCGTCCAAACAATGTAACACTCCCATGTTCGGAAGTGCCTTCTCATCACCTCTGGGACGTTGCCGTTGATCATCTCCTTTGAGGCAGCAACGTTGTGCTGGCCGTTGATGATGTAGTAGTCGCAGTCACTGAGCTCCTCAACCGTCGTTGGCATAGCATCAAGCTTCGGCATGACGCAGAGAGTCTGCTTCTACGTCTTGTCTAGCATTTGGAGGTAATAATGCTTCGACTCCTCCATACCTCGAGGTTTGAATGCACGGATCGTCCACTCCGGCCGTGCATTATGCAACCTCATCACGTCAAGCTTGATCTTCATCTCTATGTCTCCTTGGAAGAAGCAGCTCCGACACTCCGTCCAGAATTTTTGGTAAATCTGTTGGACGTTGTTGTAGTCGATTGTGTCTCCGAACCCGAGCGCTTGAGGGAGCTCGAAGAGTGCAGAGGCCATCGAATTGGCTAACTCCTCCTGTGATACGAGCTTCGTCTTCTTTCTCGAAGAGGTCTCCGGCTTTTTGGCAGCTGAACGCATCTTAACGGGAGAAGCGGACAACGTGTTGCGCAGGGTGCTTCGACTTGTTGTTACACTTGGTGTTCTAACCGGTACCGACGCTTGACTCATATCCTGGCTACCGGTCACGGCCCCCGAAACCATTAAAATTTCTATCGAGCGTCTTGCCGCAATATTTTTTGCCTTATCTAGAGCGGCAAAGGTACTCATTCTTGATAGAATGAGGCGGAGTTTATTAGCTACAGCCTTTGCTTTCAACGGCTGACCGCTACAAGTCTCCCATTTCTTTGGAGAGATTTCATGGTCGACCCGAGCCACTACTTCATCAAATTTGGACCCCGTGCGTGATTCGACTAAATCATGGATACAAAAAGGAGATGAACTATTGTCCACTACAATAGTAAACAAATACGGATCTATGGACTCAGTGGTTGTCTCACACGACAACTTAATGTGATCGTTATCTTCGTGGACTACATTAGTAATTTTTGTCTTGAAGTCGGTGTGCTGGGATACATCGATATCACCAGCGAAGGTCTAACCAAACACTAGATTATCCGTGTAGGTCACCCACAGAAGTGTCCATTTCAATGTCATTGAAGGGTCCTTCAGCTCCAAGCAATCCAAGTGGTTGCTGTCGTCTCCTTCGTCATCATCAATGTCGATGGGCTTTGGCTGGAAGAAAAGCTGCAGCTGAGTCACCATCCTGTCCCTCTTAGATTTGCACATACATGAGACAGAGCACAAATATTAGATTGCTTAATCGATCATCCAATTAGGACGGCGAGGTTACACTTTAACTCGGCTCGAGCTAAAGTGTAACCAAATACAAGTATGTGAATAATACTCTGAAACAAAATTTAGTCAATTGGAATATTTTCTTAGACCCTTTCAATCAATTCATGCCTACTTCTCATTCAACTCTCAGAACTGTGGAAAAACTTACGAACCAATCCAATCACTCACAAACCTCACTCTTCGAGGTTCTCAAGTGGTTGGAGCGGGACTGAAGCTCATGCACACTTGTGAAAGGTGAACGAGAAGTTGACATGAGTTGGGTCATCGATATTATCGGTAAACTATACTTTTGGAATGTTTTTAGGTCTGAAAGTAGTTGTCTTAGAGTTGAAATTTCGGTAATTTGTTTTACACTTTAGCTCGATTCGAGGTAAGTTTGTTGGCTTTGATGATTCTATAGCCAATCTTCATTGAGTAATTTAGGTTTAAGGGTTGTTACTATCATGAACTTAGCTTGATCCGGGCTTTAGCGCGACCATAGACGCATTTGGTTGGCCACACTTTAACTCGAGTCGAGCTAAAGTGCAGACAAAGATGCACTGTTCCTATACATTCAGCTCTACTTGAGCTGAAGTGTATTGGAATAGTGCATCTTTGTCTGCACTTTAGCTCGACTCGAGCTAAAGTGTGGCCAATAAAGCGCGTTATTGGTCGCACTTTAGCTCGACTTGAGCTAAAGTGAGCCAACAGTGCACACTAATGGTCCCACTGTAGCTCGACTCGAGCTAAAGTGCGACCAATAATGCGCTCTATTGGCCGCACTTTAGCTCGAGTCGAGCTAAAGTGGGGCCAACAGTGTGCTCTATTGGCCACACTTCACCTGAGTGAATGTTGGTTTTATTTGCCTTCCGTCTTATGATATTTAAGGCGTAGGGTTAAGGGTTCCTACGTGACAATGTATATTTTACCTTTCAGCCATTGATAATGAAATGTTATCTCAGTACTTCTCTGCTGGCACTAGACGTCCTGCAAGAACAATAATAAACCCACACACACAATCAATCAACTAATCACTCTATCCCAAAACCAAAAAACTACAACATGCAGACAGAAAATACAACCACACAGAAGCAAAGAAATGCAGAACCACTGAAAAACCTATACATAAAGCAGTACATTGAACATTCAATACAGTGAACGTTTCAACACATTCAACATTCAACACATCGAACTCAGCGCATTCAACACAAACTAGCACATTCAAAGCAGCACATTGAATCCAAATTTTTAGAAAAACCCGAATTGGTATCAACACTACGACAAAAATTAACACCAATTCCACAAAACAACAATACTAACAAAAACTATAAGATTGAGACACAACAAATGCCTGAAGAAAAGGAAAAAAAATCATACAATCATAGCAAACACCAAACACCAAACACCATAATCACAACAAACAGAAAACCAGAAAACACGAAACAACAAACATAATTCATCAAACTAGAAAAATCATGAAACAATTGTAGAAGAACAAAATCTGTACACATACCTTTAAGTGTCGAAAGTCTTCTTCAGCTTTTTGTTCTTCCTCCTCTTCGAAATTCACGTGAATCCTTTACAACATCACGCGTTTCTATCTCTACGTGCTTCAAAACCTCACAGAATTCTAACTCTCACTTCCTACAAACCCTATCAGCAGAAAACCTAAGCCTACACGTTTTGGAGAACGTGCGCAAGAAACCCTAATAGAAACTCTTTCAACAGTGCCGCTACAATCACAAACTCAGGAGTATTCTACACGAACAAAGCACAACAAAAGCACGAGCGCAACACGAACCCGAGCGTATCACGAACACGAGCGTATCACAAACACAAGCGCAACACGAGTAGAGCGCAAGAAAAACACGAACACGAAGAGGATGAACACAGACACGAACACGAAGGACGAACACAGACACAAAAACGAAGAGGAACACACACAGGAACACGAAAATGAGAGAAAAAATCAAGTCGCGGCCCGATTCCAAACCCTGGACATCTTCGGCTTCCAACCCTAAGCCGTGAGGTTGGCTCCTATAGCCGCGGGGATACCCTCGAGATACCCTTGGGATACCCTCGGGATCACCATGATACCCTCGGGATCACCTTGATATCCTCGGGATGCTCTCCCATATATCGGTCTAATACCCTCGGGTATTATGGTAGATGCACCACCTTTTTCAGAGTTTTTTTAAAAAGATTACTTTTTGATTTTTTTGGAAAAATTACTTTTCGATTATAAAAAAAAAATCAGTTTGATTTTGTACCTTTTGCACATTTTCCATTTCATTTTTAACAAAAGTTAAAGCTTCTCTTAATTTTAGTTTTATATGCGTTAACAATTTCTCTACTTGTAAGTTTCCAAGAGAATTTGTCTGAGCCTAAAACACTACAAATTTGTAAATTGTGAGGCAATGATCGGTAGTCAAAGAAAATATAATATTTCCAATTTCAAACGTATGATCTCATTTAAGACTTATATATTCACATATTCTTTATAATACACAAACTTTGATTGCACGGACGTGAACAATTCATGTGTTTAGTGTTGAAAATAGGATTAAAGTGCTTGGTTTTCTTTCATGCTCTGAGTGGATTAGCTGGCTTTCACTTGACACAATTTCAATTACAGCAATACACAAGGTGTAAATTCATTACCATCATTATATATAAGTTCCTCCTATACCAGTTATTAGGTGTTGCAGAGGGATGAAGCACATTTAAAATAGTTATAACGATACGATTTAGAATTCTATTACTTTGAATTCCAGTTTTCCTTTTTTGTGAGTTTGATATTTTTTACTATGTGAATCGAATAGACTATTAGTATGTTAAGACCACATCTTGTAGTAGTATAAAGATAAAATAAATGCCAGTGTACACTTTAGCTCTATTGGAGCTAAAGTATGCATATTTTCTTTTTAGTTCCCTACATTTAGTGATGGTGCACACTTTAGCTCTAATAGAGCTAAAGTGTGAATTTTTTCTTTTTATTTCACTTCATGTGTAATCATATCTTAAGCCAATAACTAATGACTACGTAATGGATTTTTATAGAATATTTAATGTCTATTTGTATATTTGTAATTTTTATGAACAGTTAAATTAATATTTAACTAATAAAAGAATATTTAAATATTTTTTAATGAATCTTTAGAGTTTTAAAAGTATATTTTATGACAGTTTAATTAGTATTTGTATATTTGTATAGTTAAGGATTATTTATAGAATATTTAATGTATTGTTAATGAATAGTTAATAAATTTCAAATGTCAAATCAATGTCTATTCGCATATTCAATGAGTATTTAATGAATATTTACAGAATATGTAATGCACATTGAATGCATATGTGATGGATATCTAATGAGTTTTTTTTTTGTATTTCTATATTTTTTGTATGTTTAAGTTTTTCCCTTCTCCAATATTCCTTTCTTTTCTCACTTTCATTCCCAAAAGAATGTTCTTATTTTTCCAATCTTCTACTTGAAATTTCATTTTTCCTTCATATATATATTATAATTTGTCCAATTTTTGAGATTTTCATTTTGCTTCATACCTACGTCCTATTATTCCCAAGTTCTTTCTTGCAAACTCTTGTTTTTCTACATGCACTCAACCCTTCTTGACTTTAATGCTCAAGATGTAACCAAATCATTATTAAGGTTTCATACAGTAACTGTCCACAAGAAAAAAACTTTATGTTCCACTATTTACTAGGATTGACATTTAATGTAGTAGTTGACATTTAGTGTAATATTGTTTTGTCACCACACTTATTGTAAATTTTACAATTAGTGTAAGGTTTCCTATTTAGTGTCCACTACACTAGAAGCCATCTTCTCTGTACTGGAGCTACATAGTGCAATTTTGCTTTCTAATTTACTCCATTTAGTGATGGTGCACAATTTAGCTCTAGTACAGCTAAACTGTGCGTGTTTTCTTTTTAGTTCACTGCACCTAGTGATGAGGCACTGGAGCTAAAGTGTGTGCACACACTCCTTTTAGTTCATTGCACATAGTGATGGGGCACACCTCTGCTATAAACCAAGCTGATGTATGTGCAATGTGTATTTCCATTCCTTCAAACAATCATTTTGAACTCCGTACTTCTCTGTATGGTTAAGTATTTCACAAGGTGAAATAAAAATCTTTTGAATTTTAAAAGGATTTTCAAATTATGTAGTCCTAAACCTCCAATAGTAATATGAAAAAGCAAAAAAATATGACAATCTCCTAGTCTTCAGTGGATATGAAATCTAAGTATTTCTCGTACCATAAATCCATAATATTTGACAATGTGTGAAAACGTATGAATTGGGATATAATCTTATTTTTCACTAGAAAAATAAAATGTTTTTCCACAATATCAAACGTTCTAATATTACTTCTAAGTATTTAAAATATCACATTCCATAGTGTGTCATAGCAAAAGGTTTTTAAGTTGCTCGACGTGCCGGCAATCAAAAAGTTTCTCTTCTGGCTAGCATAACTTTTATTGAAGACGTTCAATGAAAACATAAATTACTTAGAAATATGCCCCATGACTTCTATCATCCTTCTACAAAATTTTGAGAATTTGAAATATAATTTGTGACCACTGGAACGTGCTCATAAACTATTTATTCTTTTTTAAATGTATAAAATTTAAAATTACTTACATTATGATCATTAAATTATGCTCAATGCACTAAGTGAAACACTTTGTATTAGTTATATTTAATATTTTGATTATCCTTTTTTTCTCATGAGGAGGTCATTCCATTTCTTGTTTAAATCTTTTAATATTGTTCCACTCTCTATGTTTTACAAATGGCAAAGTCTTTAATTTCACGTCAAAACATGAAATAAATTGTGTATGGTCAAGAATTCCTCCATCTTTCATGTTATGTTAGATTGTCACACCCTAAACTCATGATAATACAATTTGAACTAAAGATTACAATATTTTAATCCAACTATTAGATTGCGCACATTTTCGGTCTTTGAGTACTTAGTGGATAGTAACCAATTTCAATTCCAAATCCAAACCATGGGGACACTTGGGATTCTTGCAAAAGAATGAACATTCTAAACTGATTACAAAATAGTAACATTATGCACTTTTTAAAAACCCCAAAGAAATGATGTCCAAAGCATTTTTGAATACATACTTTTTTGCTCAAAATACACGTGCACATACAATATGTTTTTTTGTTTTCTTAAATGCGACTCGTTCGTTAAGGTCTTTGCTTTCAACTTTATAGATAAGTCCTATTTGGATTGTAATACAAATTCTTTCTATTCATCTCAATATCTTCTCTACATTTCCCTATACCTTAGTTGAATTGTCAACATCCGGAATATTCAAAGTATTAGTA
Organism: Bryoerythrophyllum caledonicum; assembly: GCA_963971425.1. NCBI lineage: Eukaryota > Viridiplantae > Streptophyta > Bryopsida > Pottiales > Pottiaceae > Bryoerythrophyllum > Bryoerythrophyllum caledonicum. The sequence continues at coordinate 19,295,347 of OZ020514.1, forward strand.
AATTGAAATGAAATATCATCACAAGGATAATACCTAAACCAAGGACCCTAATACCTAAACGCTAAATTCCAAACCCTAAATCCTAAATTCAAAACCCTAAACCCTAAACCCTAAATCTAACCCTAACCCTACGCGTTACCCTAACCCTAAATCTCACAGTTATGTGTATATTACTCGCATGTGCGAGTATATTCGAGGTTTGTACTCTTCCTTATTTTAGTCGACCTGGAAATAATGGATTCAATTTCCCGCCGAGATTTAAAATTTGTACTTTTTATAGGGCTGTGGAAAAATTTCTTCCTGCCAATTCTGAAGTCGTAGCCTGGAATGGAAACGGTCGTGTTATCGTGAGTGACCTCGCCAAACCTCGACCAATTTTCTCATTTTTTCATTCTCAGTTTGGTTGATGTGCAAGGGTGGTGGGTGGGAGGCTTGGAGGTGGTACAATTGTGGGAGGTTGAAGAGTGCAACATCTATAGGTTGCGCACGGTTGAGCAGGGCGCTTGCGCGAGGCGGCTATGCCCCTATTGTCTACCTCATAAGGTACACAATGTATACTTCTTGCATTCTCCTTGCACTCTAGCATTTAGGATGTGACAATGATGCTTATTGCTCTACTTCCTCTAGCAACTGTGATTTTGAAGTGTCACTGCGACTATTTCGATGACTAACGCAAAGATTTGGGCTCTAGTATACAGAAAGGTAGATCCATTGGCTGAAGTGTTTATCTGTATGAAGCCCGAAAATGATGCCGAGAATCACGGAAGGACATTTTAGCTCGAATCGAGCTAAGCTGTCATTCCTTAATACTAACGACAGTTTAGCTCGACTCGAGCTAAACTGTCAGACGATCTTGTTCACGATAGTTTAGCTCAACTCGAGCTAAATTGTCAGACTAACTTAATAACGACAGTTTAGCTCGACTCGAGCCAAACTGCCAGACGAACTTGTTCACGACAGTTTAGCTCGACTCGAGCTAAACTGCCGTTGGAAATAAGGTAAGACAATTTAGCTCCACTCGAGGTAAACTGTCATACTATATTGTTAACGACAGTTTAGCTTGTCTCGAGCTAAACCGTCATACCTTATTTCCAACAACAATTTAGCTCGAGTCGAGCTAAATTGTCGTACCTTATTTACTACATCAGTTTACCTCGAGTCGAGCTAATTTGTCATACTGTCTGATAGTCAACATTTCAGGTCGGGTCAGGCTAAAATATCATTATCAAGGGTGTGATTATTCCATTTTTGCATTAACTTTGGTTCCATGAAATTACATTTTTGTCATATAATACCATATGTGTTTACCTCGAATCGAGCTAAATTTGCCTGTTCTACAATGTTAATTCAGTTAAATGCAAGTTATTTTCAAACGCTAGACCTTACCTCGATTCGAGCTAAATTACTCACTTCATATGCTTCTTCATTGATTATCATTCTACAAGTTATTCACCCATACTTATTGAAAGGATTATCTAATACTTATCTTATTGGAATGTAGGATGTCGTCTTCGGGGGACGACGATGTTCATGCTGATGCTCCCGTGAACCCAAACCTTCCTGAGTTTGATGTTATTCCTCACCGTCTCTGGGTCTGGATGATTGTTTCGCTTCCCAATGGTTTGGGTGTTCGCGTTGCGGAGGGTTGGTTCGCAATGTCCGGTCGAGTACAATTCTAGGTTCCTCTGGTCCTCTTGAGGATTCTATTGTTGTAGTACAGGTGTTCAGTACTTTTGTTCTGGACGAAGCTCCTGATGAATGGAGGTACTCGTTTAAGTCTTGGCCAACTCAACAAGTCTTCTTAAACGGTTTGAGTCTCTTCCATCATTGCCTTAGGGATTTTTACAATGTCTCGGTGGTTGAGGGTAACAGACCTCTAGGTGGGAGCTCCCATTCGTACGACAATTCCTCAAGGAATATACGTCCAACAATGTCCAGGAATGTTGAATTCCTCATGACCCCTCATTTGATTAACGCAGTTGCGAGCAATAGTTGTTGCAGTCAAAACTGTGTTCAACACTACGCTAGAGATAAAATAAAAGCCCTCCGGACGCGCTTGTACAATGAGACCATCGTGCAATTCAGAAATCATATCAAACTCGACGTTCACAGACAGTTTCATAGAAACGTTGCGGGTATAAGGTTGTGACCCTAGAGGGTGTGGACGTTTGTGCCTAGGCATGGATGATAATCATGGATGTAAGTTCGAGTACTTTCTATCGGAATGCAAAAGACGCTGCCGCTGGTCATGCGGCTCAACACCATGGGAATATCGACTTGCGTAAGCGTAGAGGTCATACAGTTGTGGCTACTGCGGCTTTTGGAGCCATCTTCGATAGACATGCGAACCACATGCCTCACAAGTCTCGTGTTCTCCCATCTGGGGAGAAGGTTGTGGCAAAGGTCCTACCTGCAAGTTTTAAGTGGAAGGATCAGATACCGCTTCTTGATGATCATCTCGCTGATTGTGGATTGCCGCCAATCTCAACCTCAAGCTTGAGTAAGATTCAGCGAGTGAGCTTCCCTGAGTACTATGCCAAGAAGGGTGGAGACAACTTTGCCCGTTGTTCTACTTGTGACAAATACCAGGATCAGAAGAAGCTTACTCAACCTAGAACACAAGCATGTCTGCTATGGCAAAAGAAGATGCAGGCTCACATCGATTTCACTTTCGCACATCGGGACTTGTACTACCTGAACCGATTTCGATCACAGTCGTCGCCTCAAGAGGTTCTAACCATCATGCATGATAAGATGGATCACTCAAAGACCGCCTCTCCGATTTTTTCACATAAAACAAAGCACTTAGATGGGCTTATGAAGTTGTCTCTTGCAGTCACAGGCATGCTTGCCCATGGACATGTGGACCTGCGTTACGTCCATTACGGCCTTGATTTATACTCCCATGATGCCAATTACACGGTCCGGTCGTTCGCAAAACTATTGCGTGACCTGGAGGCGCTTCCGAAGTCATCGTCCTGGCAACTCTTTCCTGAATCTAGTTCTCATACATTGTATGCGGCGGTGTTACGGGGTGCGGAGATGTGTTTGGATCCATTAGGGCAGATTCCAGATATCCCAGTTCCAAGGAGGCCTTTGCCACCAATATTGAACGTGCAAATGGACAATGTTATTGGTGATAACAAAAATAGATTTGTTTTCTGTTTTTGGTCTTTCCTTGTTGCAAAACGCATCTTCCGCGAGGTATATGATAAATTCATGCTAGTTGGTCATACACATGATGATATAGATGCATTATTTGGACGTTGGAGTATGGCATTGAGGAAGGAGAGTTTTCCAACCATTCCTTTGCTCATGAGGTCGTTCATGAAAAATGAGAGTGTTCCCACAATCGCGCATCTCATCCAAGAGGTTCCTGACTTTAAGAAGTTCATTGGGGATATGATTGCGGACGGTGATGAAGCTTTGCAGGGTCATACGAAGGCTCATTAGTTCAAGTTTTATGTGGACTCAAGTGGTTTTCCGGTAATGAAGTATAAAATCCTTTGTCATGATGAGGATTGGCTTCCTAAGGGAGGAGAAGGTAGTGGCATCAAATTGTGGAAGGAGGATTCTGAAGGAAGGTCTTTATGGCCTCGTGGAGAACCTGATGCATTGAAGCCTTCTACAATGCGGCATCTCCATGAGGTGGTGAAGGGACTTTCAGGATTCATCAATCACTAGGAGCAATCATCGCGGGAGTTTGTTGAAGCCAGATCGCGTTTTGAGCCGTTATCGTACTATTGGCGCGATGTTAGAGATGCTCTGACTCTTCCAATGGATACACCGATATCATTGGAAGACCGCTTTTGGCCAACGACGCAAATTGCCCATGCCATTGAAGATGAGTTCTCAGCGGAGGGTGAGGTTCGCGAGGAGTACCGTGAAGATAAAATTTTTGTTGGCCAGAGACGCGATTGTCCACCTCCTTCTTTTAGAGTTAGTCGTGATATTTTTACTGGCTATTTTGTTGCATTGCGGCCTTGTGATGGAGACGAGCGCCCATTTTGGATTGCTCAAGCAATTTCAGATCCTAATTCTAACCCGGATATGCCAAACACCGTGCCTATCCAATTCTACCGCCCTATATCGCGCGATCGGGATGTTCTGAAGTTCTGTTAAGATTGGAATACAAATTGCAACCTTCGTTGGACAATTGAAAAGGGGATAGCCATAACGTGGGAGAGTACCGATTCAATCTTGACAGCCTGGAAACCTAGGTCTTCAAAGAGGGATGGAGGTCATGTGCAAGACTCAACTACAAAAATTCCGAAGGGACAAGTAGCGATTATCAAGGCCTCCTTGGAAGCACTTGCCAGGTCCGAATTGTAATAGACTTAGATAAATGGACTTTCCTTTTCCTAGATTTTGGATTTTGATGCGTAATACTTCATGTAGTATGGTTAGATCCATTGGTGCTGAGATTATAGATATTTGTATTTGATTACACTCTGTATGACTATAATATGTGATGCCAATGATTGCTATGAAATATTCTCTCCATTGTTTTTGCGTATCGGTGATAATTTGCAGTATGTTTTATTTTCTTTTTAAAATAACAATGTGGTAAATTGCTTCTAATCTTGAAACCAATAATACCAGTAATTGCCTTCATGGTGAATGATAGAAAGTAAATGTTGGGTCGTACTTTAGCTCTAGTGGAGCTAAAGTGTGAGCAAATCTTCTTATTTAGTTCAGTGTACTTAGTAATGGTGCGCACTTTAGGTCAAGTGGAGCTAAAGTGTGTGAAATTGCATTTTTGAGTTCATTGCACCTTTTAGTGATGGGGACACTTTAGTTCGAAGAGAGCTAGCGTGTGTGCAATTTTTTTTCCACTTCTGAGCACCATCATCTGAAACTCGTTATATATATTTTTAGCCAATGTGTATTCGACAAGGTAAATTGAAATTCTTTTAAATAAAAAAAGGCTCATCAAAATGTGTTTAGCTAATTCTCTTACAAGTGGATATTTGTCCGTCATTTAGCTCACTTTTAGCTAAATTGGAGCATGGAGTTAATCCGGGTTAGTAGGATCGAGTGTGAATATTTAGCTATTCATATTCAATGAACACATGTGGTATAAAAAAAATGTCGACTAATGTGTTCTTCCTTTCAATATTATAGTTAGATTCGTAATGTAATGTTATCCGTAGTACTTATTTTTCTAGGGGTTTTTGTAGTGAACATTACCTCCCAATTTAATGGAAACTCATATCCCTCCATATTGTAGAGTTTAGATGTGCACTTTAGCTCTTATGATCTACATGTGTTAATTTGGGAGTCGCTAAATCTCCCAATATAACAAATATCGTGTTCTTTGTTTATTCAGCTTCGCTTGATCTGCTCACTAACTCCTCGTTTCCTCTAGACAGATCTACTATCAATTTTGGTGGCATTGCCTACCGTTTCAACTTTGTCTCCACTATGCAACTCAGATTGTGTAGATCACCACTTGTTTTTCTCTTTCTATTCTCTTGTGAGGATCTGATCTAATCTAACTAGTCTAAGCCGTTCACTCAGATACCATGTAGAAATACTGGATCTAAACTAACTAGCACAGCATCGCAAGTGGGCTCTATCGACAAGGTTGTAGTATGAGGATATATATACTTGAGTCTGTCGATACAGACAAAGTGGATGAAAGTCGGAGAGCGAGGATGAGAAACAACCAAGATGGATGAATGACGAGGGTCGAGAGCAGTAACTTTCAACAAGAGAGAGAGAGAGAGAGAGCAGTTTTTTCATGTGTCACCCCATTACTGGGCACGTTGTATACACGTCTAAGCTATGTGTGACTCATCACAACAGTTTATTGCAACTTAGTGCATCACTGTAGATAGGTAGTCCAAATTGTTTTTAATGTGATGCCAGAAGATATGAGGCTGGATTATTTAGACAAAATACTTTGAGAAATTCCCTACTCAATGGGCCTTTTGATGGAGTCGTTTCTCCTAAACTAGTTACGCATCAAAGCTTTCTGATTTTTTTAGAAAAACATCATAAACATATGGTGTTTGCACTAATGATGTATCAATGAACATCTAATGAAGAAAAAAGTTTCTATAATAGCAATGAGTGATTTAGAGTAGTAACCATACTAGTAGTTATGTCAACTACAATAAGTAGGCACTAGTAAACAAAAATACAAAGTTGAGGTGAAGTAGGTTTAATTAAACCCATATCTGACAATGCCACGCCTTACCTGCGCCCATAACAATCAACAGACAAGAAGTTTGTTAGAAGTTTAGGCAAGGTGTCTACAGCAGGGCAAATGTTTGTTATCACTGTCACAAATATCAATTTAACGTTACATAACTTCACATTTCATCAACAAGTAGATTTAAACGTTCACCATAAGCCATATCAATAAACTTTCATAGCAGCATGTTTCTACTCAAATCTCCTTTTCGTCCAAAGAACCTGTTGTGTTGGATTGATGTCATCAACCTCGGTGATGGTCAGAGCCATGACGTGGATAAGAATACTGGTCACGGTGGTTTGTCAAATCAACGTATTGTCATTCCTTGCGTCAAAACAACGTGAGTGAGTCCATAAATCTTAGTTCAAACTTTCAGACAAATAAGGATGCTTGTTTCAGCCTTGGTCTTGTTGGATTATCATGAAACACATGACATAAGTTGGGTTTTACACAGCAGAAAAAGTCATCAAATTTTTTGCAAAATCTTTGGAGCAGAGGTGCTTGTACAAGCATCAATCCTTTTGACTTGTTTTGACACAACAACAGACGGAAACTAGTTTTTCACACCGTAAGTGAGTCTTCTAGTTTTCATGCAAATTTATAAAAAGAAACGTGGAGACTAGTGCTATTCACAGCTTCGACTCAGTGATTTCTACATGAGTAAGTCCTCAAGTTTCCGTGCGAAACTATTAAACACAGTGACCAGTCCTTAGTCACAGCTTCGATTCAACTTCAACTTAGTGGTTTCGACGTACAAGGATATGTAGCAGGAGCAAGACCTTCACACTATCATGAGCAAGTGGGTTTGCCAACAAGTTCAAACGGCATTTATGAGTAAGAATGACCGACTCGAAACAATATTGTCCATAATTGCATGTAATTCATCTTCATTTTAATTTTTTGTATAAACCCCTACGACTCTAAGGCATTTTTATTCAAAAAACACTTCCAAACTGCTTGTTCTAGTGCAATGAGTAAGAAAGGAAAGGAAAGATTTTACTTTCCAAACTTAATCATAGGATCTTAATTTAGACTTATTGAATAATGTCCTCACAAAATTCCTTAAACATAGTCCGCACTAATTGAAAGATTGTAGGCTTTGAAGTAAACAAAAGGGTTGGTTTTCTTTGTTGCATTTAGTGGATTAGCAGACTTTGACTTCATTTGGTGTTTTATTTTTCCACCACACAAGGTCTAAATTTATTACCATCATGTTAATTGCATTGTTATTTTTTTGTACACAAATTTCTAGAGGTATAAAAGGAGTGTGGCCTAACCTTATTCAAAGCAATTTTGCAAGGAATAGAGGTTAAAAAATTGCCATTTCACCAAAAAAAAAGTCAAACTCAATGTGCTTTAGAATGAAAATCGTGTTAGTTCATAAGAAGGTTTTCACCACATATTGTTGTAAAAACATAAGAAGTGAAAAAGATGTAGATCTCAATGTTTTATGTAGTGTAGATAAAGTTTTTTTCCTTCATTGCGCGAGATGTGTGAAGATGTTAGACTCTAGTTTAAATATTTCCTTTTCACCAAAGACAAGAATTTGTTTTGAACATCTTTAAGGATGAAAATATTCTATATGTGTATGAGAAATCCCGATGTCAAAATATAGTTTTAGCACCACCTCTTGCGCCACCAAAAGTCCCCATTTTCAACTTCAATGCTACCAACTTTCAAATCGAGAATCCAAGAATTTTAATAATAATACCTCCGCAAAGCTCTTATTAAAGACAATCTAATGTATTATTTTTAAAGGAATTTTTTTTTCTCAATATGAGGTACCTAATAACTGTACCTCAAAATAAATAATGCTTCCTCCATGGTCGAATGGGCCCTTAGGATTAAGTTCCAAGCTTGAGACTGAGACGTGAGCAATATATATAAACATCGAGCTATAAAATCATTAAATAATTTCTGTTCAATAGTAAAATTTTCCATAATGCATAATAACTATTTGTATATTATTTAGATATCATACCAATAATCCGCGGTGCTTATAATTACTCCTATACATTTGAATAAATGTTGAATCTGAATTACAGTATATATAATTATTGGTGAAGTGAACAAGTGGTCGCACAAAAACAAAAGAAGAGTTGGTAGAATATATTTTCCTTAAAAATAAAAAATATGAAGGGAAATTGGCCTTTTGTGAGGGCCTGCCCTCAGACCCGATTGTTGTTCGGCCGGGCCATCCGGCGGAGGCGCCGGTCGGCTGGGCCACTCGCCCGGGGCGGATCGACCGCCAATCACAAGCCGACCATAGCTTTTGCGTGCCGGCCTTGGATGTGCAAGAATAATCATTTCATTCATCGTGTCGAGGAAGTATAACGGGTTTTATTCCGGGATTGTCTAAGAAACAAGGGGTTTTTTAATTAGAGCCTAGTGTCAATGGTATATTTATAGTTGATATTGGAACAAAAGGTGGATTGGACCACGTTTTTAACAACTGCACAATTTTCCATTCAAGATTGCGAGGACATAGAAGAATAATCCTGATTTATATAACCTAGAATCTGTTCTTACAAAGAAAATTTTGTAGCAACTGAAGTTAAAACCTCATGGGGCCTAACTATTGGATATTATGCATAGAAGAGAGGACGTACCTCCCACGACACAAACGGGGCCGAGTAGTAGTCATAGTGCTAAGACGAGATAATCGGCAATGCAAACCCCTACTTCTACTCACGATGGCATTTGATTGGAGAACAAAGTGGTCAACTTATCGTCAATAATTTCTCCATGAGCCTCCACGAATGATAGTTTAGGAAAAAATCCTATGAAAGTAGATGTTCAAGATACTACATTGGGCTAAAGTATTTAAAAAGAAAGAAGTTGATGCCGAACAAATGAACAGGAAGTGAGCCCTATTATTTTATGAAATAATAGGGCTACAAGATGTTATGCCACGGGGGCATGAGTTCAATCGATGGAACCTCCCATTAGATCAACTTTCGAAGAAATTCCTCAATTATCGGGAATGGGGGAAACCACTTATTTGGAATAGTGAGTTCCCTTGTCACTAGTTGTTTGAAGAGTACGCGATGGAATGTGATCCATTCTTTTGGATGACACAAGACCTTGAAGTGGACAAAGGGCGCGAGAGATTGAAAATGGTGAACTACAAGAGTTGTTTTGCCGTAACTTTGGTGGGCATTGGAGAACAGGAAAGGAATTCCGCCCACCTACAACGAGGAAACGGGGAGGATCAAGCAGCAATTTGTCATTGAGAAGGACCACATTTGTCGCCATAGTTGGGAGGTGATGGAGGCGAGGGGCCTTATCCTGGAGCTGCATGGACCGGACTCGTCCATCGTACCGGCTGGACAAACCGGCCCCAAGGAGATACTATGCATACATTGCAACACGACGCACCAGAAGCACAGGTTCAACCTCCACCGCAACCATGCATTGTGCGAAGGGAAGGGGAAGGTGGGGTGAAAATGCCCTCGTATCCCAATTTGGGCGTCAGGGATGTGGCAAACTTTGTGGCACGACTTCGGGATTGCGGGTCGGTAGAAGAAGCCATTGAGGTTTTTGCCACCATAGAGTCGACAGCCATGAAGAGGAGGCCTCGGAAGGCTGCCGATAATGAAGAGGAATCAATCAATCGAGTCCCAATTAAGTGCGGCAAGAGGGTGGCACAGGCGGCACATGGGGGCCCTCCACAAAAGCGTACCGCTATGCCTTTTCGGAAAAGACCTCCGCTCCCGAAAGTAGAGTCCAGTGATGATACTTCTTTTACAGAGTCGGAAGATCACAACACAAATCATGAGGTCGATAACGTAGGCACTCTGGTTGTTTACGCCAAGAAGGACGGTCTTCGGTCCGGAGATGATGCCTCCAGGAATTCCGGTGCCGAGAACCCGATATTCAGAATCCGGAAGGCCGCACTCACGCCGGCGCTCAAGAGCGATTCCTCCATCGTCCTCCGGAAGACCAAGCGTGCGAAGCAGGCTCTACCGAAGAAGAAGGTGGCAAAAGCTGAAGAGGCCACGAAGAAGGCAAGATTTGAAGAGTCCACAAACAAGACAAATGCTCTCAATCCCCCAGCACTGTCAAAAAGGCTTACGGGAATGTCTGTGGATGAGACCGCTATGGCGAGAAGGCCTCGAGCCCCGCCGATTTTAGAGCGGTTGAGAGAGACGAGTATTGCCAAGAGACCCTCCGACTCTGACATTGGCCCGCCGATAACCTCGCGCGAATGCCTCCCGACCTCGGCCCAGATGGAGTTTTGACAGCCGCTGACATTGACCACGATGCTTTGGGTAGGCTCTGATGAAGGTGCGAATCCCAATAAGCGCCTCATTCTGCCGGCCAAAGGTAGCAGGGAGCAAGATTTGGAGTTGGAGAGGGCCAAAATGATACAACAGACGCAGGAGGACGGTGAGCGCCTTTTCCCGCTTTGGAGGGTGCTCTCCTTCGAAAGGAAGGTACCGATAACGCCGCTGTACCTACTCCTCAAGCATGGTCTGCTCGATAGTATCATGATGGACAGTTTAAAGTCCGAAGATGAGCTGTTGAATTACGTCTTGTGTATGGTGGAGTCTAGAGGCCACTTGGGCAAGTTCCACCAAGCTCTCGGTGCCTGCATTTCCGAAGGGGTCGGCTTTGCCGATAATGAGGTTTCGCTTCCACAGTTGACAACCTTTTGCAATCTGGCAAAGAATTCCAATGGCGGTATTGCGCAAGAGGTTTGGAAAGAGGTAGTGATAGGAACGTGGGCATACATGACGCACGAGAAGGAGTGTGTCGAGTATGTAGCTAGGACAACAGTCGATGTGGAGAGCACAAAGTGGTTAAGGGAGAAGTTAGTGGAGGTCGAGATTCGGAAATTTGATGCCGAAAGGGCGGTGGAGAGAGAGGCTATTTGATGGGACTTCAACAACCTCATCGGGTATTGCGCGATGAACGAGATTCTTCGACCATTGCTGCATCCACTGCCATGGACGCACAACATTGACGAGGCTCGAGAGGTCGTGCACCGTCTAGCGCGGATCAGAATCGAGAGTGTCTTGTGGTCGGCTCCAGCTATGCTGTTGAAGTGTTACTTCGTTAGCAATGGGCTCTCTCGGGTGTAGGTTTTTCCTTCTCGCCACAGACTTGTCCCTTATTGTCTCTTCTCGACCCTTATCGTCTCTTATCGTCTTTTATTGTCTCTTATCATCCCTTATCGGCTGACGTGACTCCGTTGTTTTTCAGGGGGCGGAATATGTGCAACCCTAGCGTAATCCCCGGGCCTACCAGCATTGCAATGTACGTGGACGATCCAGAGACAAATTGGGATGGGCCGTCTTAAATGTATGAAGTCCTGAGTCCCTTCCTCTTCGGAAGAGACGCATCCGAACAGTACCTCCTCATATTGCAGGCGTTCTCGCGGCTCCGCGACAATAAGTACGGCGGGCAAGATTAGGTGGTACGCTTCATCGCAAACATCCATGCTCGCATTGTTGTGGACACCGCAAGGAGTCACCTAGAGGATTTTGTTTGACAGTGGTGTGCTGCCGATAAGGTTACCTACAAACACTGGGATACCCTGGACGAGAACTGCTTGGCGAGGGAGGATCTGGGCTTCATGTATGCCCGCTTCGTTCCACGTAAGATTTATCCGATAACCCTGTTATTCATCTAACTATTTTTTTCCTCATTCTTGGTATCTCCGTTATTTCCTTGTGACTAAACGATAAGCCTTGTGCAGACACTGTAGATCCTACCGGAGCACGCGAAAGGGAACTTGTAGAGGCAGATTGTAAGAACGCCGTGTCGCGTCTGGTGACAAGAGAGTGGGGTCAACGAGAAGGGCATCCAGTGACTTCTGTTGACGAAATTCCCAGGGAGACATCTATCCGAACAAGGGACCTCGAGGGTGCAGATGCCCTTCTTCACATGGACGAGGGAACCTCAAATGAATTCCGCGTCCAGAATCGGTACTCGAGGAGTAACGACGACGAAGGATTCTTCGATAAGTCGCTGGATGAAGTTTTGGAGGAAGCACAAGAGGGGGCTTGCGATGAAATACCTCCAGGAGGTGTTCCCGACTTGTCCAAGGAAGAGCCCCCTACTGCAGCGATGAAGTCACCGGTGAGTCCCGCCGATAACCCACCTCACATGGAGTTTTCTTGGACACAAGCAATGAATGACCCTACCCTCGGCATTGTGGAGATTTCAGAGTCGCCAGTGGGGCTAACTCAATTCAACACCCCTTGTCTTCATGTTGTGTTTGGGGGTACGGGGGAGACAAAACATAGCATGAAATCCCAGCGTCTATCATTCCCTCTATCGAATAAGGTATTGAAAACCTGGACTCTAGTGACAGTCCGCCAATTGTTCCCGAGGAGCCTTGTGTAGCACCCTTGGAAACTCATCCAATCCCCGAGAATCCTCCCTCTTCGGAGTCCGATAACGCTTCTCCGCCAAAGCCCGATAACTCTACTCCTCCGCCAAAGCCCGATAACCATGCTCCTCCGCTAGAGCCCGATAACCCTGCTCCTCCGCCAGAACCCGTTAAGTCTGCTCCTCCGCCAGAGCCCGATAGCCCTACTCCAAAGGAGATGGACCCCGAGGAGATCAGACTGGCTTTGCGCTTTATCAAGGAAGCACATGAATCTTGCTTGACCAGTATTTGGGTTTATCCTGGTCTCAAAGAGCGTGTTCAGAACGGAAGGGAAGGACAGAAGGCGGCGTATACGTGCATGTTGTCGGAGAATCGCAGAGTATGTACGTCAAATTGTGTGTCTTGGGAGAAAGAGCCCTCGCTCTGTTACGAAGCCGAGGAGCATGACGCATCCACGATAGAGAAGAACCACAATATTATTGTGGAGGTCCTAAAACTCAAGTGAGTGTCGTCATCTATGTTATCTTGTTCTCCGACACCTGTTGTTTATCGGCACCTGTTGTCTAACATCCCCTTTCTTCTGAATTGCAGGCCTCGTTTTATTCACTCGAAGGACCTGACAGGAGGTATGAGGTTTTTCAGTCCAGACCTTCGGCAAGTTGTGGATGCCTCGCTTACACTAGTGGGCTGGCATTGCGTGCTAAAGGACAAGCGGGAAATGGAAGGGACATTTCTAGATTTCCTCCTTAGGCATGTCGTCTACCGTGCGAAGGAGCATGTTCAAATTTAGTATCATCACACGCACAATTGGTTATCGGCGACGTTGCAATGCTCTCTGGCGGACTTTGAGAAGGACTAGGATGACATTGAGAGCTTTCTCAGCCGCTCGTTTCGTACCACCAAGAAGTCGCCCAATACCCTTATCGTCCCTTACCACAATAAGGGTCACTGGAGCGTTTTCGTCCTGGAGCAAAGGCGAACGTATCACCTGGACCCAGCGAAAGGTATGCACAAGGGTTGGAAAGTGGTCAACTTCCTCTTCCTTGTGCACATGGGATGGGCAAACGCGAAGGGCGTGAAGGTCGGATCTCGAAGTTGGCGAGAATAGCAGAGTCGAGAGCCGATAAGGTTGCCTCTACCTAATTAGCGAGAAAGCTGGGAGTGTGGTTTCATGGCATGCTTGGGCTTCTGGCAGTACCTTATCGCACGTGGTGGGCGTAAAGAGGCGGAGGAGAAGACCGTGACAATGGAGAGACAATATTTGGACTGGGATGGGAAGAAGGCGTACCGATGGTTCATGCAAGCGCTGTACACAGAGATTGTCGCACCGCTTCCGTTCCATGATGCTCTCAATCTATGTGGACAGGATACGGTGGAGTTCGGAAGCGAAAGTCCGGACGTTGTTTTCGTGGAAGCCGGTACAGGGACGACGAAGAAGAAGGAAGTCCCAGTTCTCGGTATTTTGGAGACAGTGGGGAAACGTGAACTTCAGGGCTTCAACGTGCTCAAGGACCCACTAGTGACTCGAGGGAGGCGGAAGAAGGCAACAGCGCAAGAAGGGGCGAAAAAACTGAAAAAACCGAAGGGCACCACCAAGACGAAGAAGTAGGCGATAAGGGGGGGGCTGCTGTACACAGGTGATAGACTCCAAGAATTTGTACAGATTAATAGGATGTTGAGGTTGTACATTTCATTCATTGTAAATGACAATTTTTTTGATAATATACTCGAACGGAATTTGAGATCCACTTGAGGCCTGTGAGCGAAACTTAAAATCCAGTCTTTGTCGATTATATTGAAGGTTGAGTTTTAACTTCATAACTAAAGACTTAGCCGATATACATCTTCACTGGAAATATCAGGAGATGCATGGAACTTAATCTAAGAGCATCTTATCGGCAGTATTCCTTCAGGAGATTACTAATGGTTATCGGCGCAATTAACCACCAAAAATCCTCTGTCCTTTATCCTCAACCACATCAAAACCGATAACCTAAGCCGTTTCTTGAGTTTGTCTTTCGCTGGCTGGAACGGACCTTATCCGAAAACCTCTGGAATCCAGGAAGTCATGCAATCTTTGGAGCCTCATTCCAAGACCGTCTTCATTTGTGAGGAGCGGTGCAGCTATCTCCTGGAGTGGATGAAGCATTCCGGCTTCGATTTCAGCCTCCAACCTTGAGAGGGTGGCGTCGGTGTTGCGCAAAGCTGCATCCAAGTGCCTTGCCAACAACGGTTGCCGATAAGCCTTGTTGAGTAGCTTCAAGACAAGCTGATGCATACGATCAAAGTCGCATACCCAAGTCTCGCCTAATTCTCAATGGTTGGAAGCCACTGGGATTACATCTCCGGTTTCGGTATCAGAGGGGACATCATTATCGAGGAAGCCCTCGGCATTTGGATGTCGACCATTGTCTTGGCGGAGGAGATTCGTCATTCCACCTTGGATTGTGCCACGAAGGGAGCCCAGATATCTAGCAATTTTTCCTCCGCTAGGTCAGGTCTTGTCATTTTCAGGACCTTAACCTGGTGCTTACAGATGTTTCCTTTTTGGGAATGAACACATTGGCAGACGACCCATTCGGTGCATGGATTGTATACCGCATACAACGCCATATTCATTAAAATAAGACATTTCAGAGTCTCAATTCAAAATAGTGTCTAATTATAGTCATTTTTTGTTTCATTAAATTGAGACTACTTATTAATTTGAGACTTTCTCTCGATTGAAATTGCCAACTACTACATCCAAAAAAATTATCATAGCAAGAATAAAAACACTCCATAAAAATTTAAGCGGCAAAAACTTGAGCATCTCTAGCAAGGCTCAAAATTGGACTTAAATAAGACATATACTTTCATTTACATGCCACCCAAAATGCATGTCTTCTCAATTTGAAGGAAAATAAAATTTACGAATTTCAAGAGGTGGTACTTGTTTCAAATAACAAGGTCATTGAAATACCAATCACTAAAAAATTAGCACATATTGTAGAAATACATTCAATTATTTATTTTAATAGAAAGTATCAATGCATCAAGGATAAATGCACAATTAATCAAACACACAATGTTAACCACAATTTATCCATCAATAACTTTACAAACAAACGACAACGTTTAATGATATTGAAGCAACAAAATACATCACTATATGAAATTACAAATTCTAATATAATTTTTGTCTAGAAATATGCTACGCAAACATTCAACGTCTCAATTCCACGACAAACCCCCGTGTTGAGTACATACTTAGTACAATATCTAGTCTGAAACAACACAAGTTCAAATAAAGACATGCACCCCCACCTATTTCAAATGACTAGGATAACTCTTGTCATCAAAAACGAGAGAATCAGTTGAAATCTAATATTGAGCTAAAGATGCCTTGATTATTTCTACCTGTGATTTCAGAATTTTGAGCCTCGAAGAGCTAGTGTTCCCACGGAACCTAGGCTTCCAAGCTGTTACAATGCAATCTGTATATATTCAGATTGGTTTAGATTCAGATTCTTCTACCCAATTGTTCCCATTACTAGAATCCCACCCTTGGTACGTTTCCAAGTCCACATGACGTTGAGATGCATGTTTGTAGTATTGCACTTTAATCTCATGAGAATGTTCACGATCCGGATGTGGATTAGTCAATGCCAAGGCAACCCAAAATGGGCGCAAATTCCCATCAGCTGAACGCACCGCAAGTACATAGCCCTCATATACATCTCTACCAACCCGGAACAATGGAGGCGGACAATGACGTCGTTGTCCAATGAATGGAGGGTCTTTAGCATACTCCTCCCTCAAAGTACCATCTATATCGTATTCATCAACAATAGACGGAGCATATCTAGATAGTGGCCAAAATCCCTCTCGTAGGTAAGTCGATTCTTCCAATGGCACCTCAAGAGCAGCCTTTACACCTCTTTAATAGTACATGATATGCTCATTCTTCCTCCTGTATTCACCTGAGATATCCTCATTTGCCATAGATTCCCATAGACTTAGAAACCCAGAAATACCCTTCATAACCTCATCATAATTCTCATGACGATGGGGCATGAGAGGAAGTGGCTGCCCATGAGGCAATATTGGTCTACCATCTGCCGTCATTTTCCACAACTGAATTCCTCCATTCTCCTCGGGCAACCAATCCCTGTCTGTACAAAGAATTTTGTACTGCATCTTTGGCAAACCATCAGAGTCCTTGTAAAACTTGAACTGTTGGCCCTTTGTATGACCCGCAAGGGCCTCATTGCCGATGCACAAATATCCATCAAGAAAGCCCTTGAAGTCAGGCACCTCTTCAATAAGATGTGGAATAACTGGCTTCTCTTCACCATCCATGAATAACTTCATCAAGAGTGGAATCCTTGGATAGCTATTTGACTTAAATTTGGTACTCCATCTCCCAAACATTGCATCAATATCCTCGTGAGTATGACCAATAAGTAAGAAGTTCATGTGTACTTCTCGGAAAATATCCAAATGAACAAGTAGGGAGAAGAAAGCAAACACAAATCTATTCTTATTGTCTCCTGTGGCATTATCCAATTGCATTTGGAGAATTGGTGGTAATTGCCTTGCAAGAACAGGTTCAACCGATGGAGCCGCAAGGGATCCAAGGCATAGATTGGCATCCGCAAGCACAACTGAGACAGAGGAGAAGCTCTCCCTCTTGCAAATAATTCACGAGAAGAATACACCGGTGGACTCTCTAAGTCCCGAAGTAACTTAACAATGGATCCAACAGTGTGATTCAAGTCGGTGGGGAAGATGTCAAGACTATAATGTGCATAACGGACATCTCCATGTCCATGAGCAGTCATTCTAGTCACAACTACGGGGAGTTTCATGAAGGACTCCGTTGCCTTATTCTTGTGAGAAAAATGGGGAGATGTTGTTTTGCTGTGATCCATTTTATCATGGATGATGCAAACGACGTCATCAGGCCTATCCTCCGAGTTCTTCCGGTTTCCAGAACATAAAATACGATGAGTCTGTTGGGAGGCCTGATGCAACTTTAATTTGGTATCCCACATATTGAATGCGGAGGACCCTCGCGTACTAGCCTTCTTCAATTGCTTCAATTGGTCGCATCTACCACAGCGAGAAAAGTTGTCACCCGGTTTCTTAGTGGAAAGTTGTTCAAATTTGGAGCTCCGAATTCGGCTAAGACCAGACAAAGATATTGGCTTGAGGCCAAATCTTGAATTCACTTCGTTTACTTTGGGCAACACTGCACTCCATTTAAAGGAGGAGGGAAGATGTTTCGAAACAACCCTCTCCCCAGTGCCAAGTGTAGTAGTCTTGTTAGGACTACTATCAACAGCATCGTCAAGTAGGTCGTGCAATGTAGCAATTGCTTGGAGAGTATGGGTGCAAGGCTTCTTAGTCCCAGAATTGCCGCGTGCCATCGCTCGCACTTCATCCTTTGCATCACTTTTGTATCGGTAGAATGTGGCTCGGCTGACCCCCATGATTGTACACCATGCATCTTGGCATACATCAATTCCATCGAGCGCCACCACATGGTTGCCATCGGAGTCAATGTGCATTTGCCTATGCACATCAAGTAAAACATATTTCCGAAAGTATACACCTCCAATGTCATTGTGAACTTGCATTCGAAGTACAAAAATTAAACTGCGTGGAAAGCTTTGAGTACAATTTCTTGGACAACAAACAACGCTCGCAACAAGGTTGATTGATTGTGCAAAAAGGAGTACTTCCTTCTTTGGTGGGGAAGGCAGCACTCGCCTTTGACAATTGCTCTTATACTGTCGAACACCAATTCTTGGACCCCAACGGAATACCTTTAGAGCGGCATTATAAATGCAAGTTTGCTCTTGATCGTACAAACTCATATTACGAAGAAAGATCTGTCGAATTGGCCATGCTCGGAGAGCAAACATTCAATTCAAAGGAATATCATCCTCATTTAACGATTCAGCAATCAGAACCGCAACATGATCATCTCCAAGTGGCCCACCTCCAGTTTCGGGAATTAAGTTGGAATCAACACTCTGACATAGTCTGATTCCGACGTTATTCCCTAATGTATTTTGAAGGATAACGTGCTTCGAAAACCAGGCAGCGCGAGGAATACCCTCACAAGGAGCAACACCGGGAGGCAAGGTTGGTGGAACTCGATTTCTGACATCAAATGAGTCTTCTTCCATCTACAAAACATCACATCAAAGCGACATTAGTTCTAGAATGAAGATAATTGAAATATGCAAACTAATAAGCCCCTTATATCCAAAGCAATATAAATTTGAACAAGAGCATTCGGGAACAAAGGCAATATAAAAAAACTTCACCGAGTATCCTTGACTCAAGGATATGAATGAGAAAAATTATAAAAACACATGAAAATATATCCAAAACACTATCTTCAAGTCGAGGATACTAGTTGTATGAATCCAACAGAGAGAGCGACATCTGTGGACGGTCCTGGGAAATATCATCAGACAACATAGTACTCGATAAGATACATTGAAGACAGTAAAATCAAGCAGGTTGATAATAGACGATTATAGGTAAATTCTCGACTCGAGGATAAAAAGAGTGTAGGCGATCTTTCCATTCAAGTGATCAAGCACAATTGATTTTGATTCAGATTGGCATTGATTTTTTCCATAAGTTGGGTTTATCCTCGGGTTGACGATAGACCGAGTAATTTTACCTTAGAATACTATATTCTAAATCTCATTCAAACAAAAAAATTCAGTCCTTAGATGAGGATTTTTTTCATAGGATCCGTTGATCAACTTCTGAACTAGCAGGAGTCAGTGTTATCCTCGACCCAAGGATAAATATAATGAGGATTTCATTCGTAGGATTCGTTAATCGACAACTAAACTGGTAAGAGTTGGTGTTATCCTCGACTCGAGGATAAATGCTTAGTTTTGAAGTAGTTCAGTGATATGCTACAGTGATCATGAATAGTGTTGGAGCATTCAGAGCACACTTTCTTCTAATTGCATGCAAATTCTACAGTGGATTAGAAGTACTACACCGAGTTCTATGACTACGACGACGAAATAAATACTACACGAGGTGTGAACAAACTGCGGTGATGCGGACGGCCTATGGGCTTGGGTCAAGTAGCCCTCGATTGCTCAAGAACAGCCTCAGACAACAATCTCATGATGTAGAAGTACCTTTGAGAAGAAATCGAACACTCCACAAGGATGCGCCAAAAAAAAACCAATGTACTTCAGATAACCTCAGACATAGTATTGACAACTACTGTGAATGTTCTCGAAAGAAGCAAGACACTGAGCGGAGTAGAGAGAGAGAAGAGAGGATCCAACAGGTGCAGAAGTAGGAAATGAACTTGTGAAAATGAGCATACGGTAGTCTTCTGCGAAGCGGAGCTCAAAAATCGGTGCTGGGCAGGAAAACTCCTTTCTCACGGCTCCAGGATTTGGAGGGCAGTAAATGGTTTCCACTGTCCAACTTTTTAGCTGCCGCTGTCCTATTTTTGGTTTGACATACGCACTAATTTCAGTACGCCACTAGCCCGGAATCCACGCATGCATTGAACAAGTCTTTTGGATAAGTAGTAGCACAGATTTATCACCTTTAACCTCAATAGGACCAACTGGCCCCCCGGGGCCAAATTGGATTTCAAGCATGCATAGAATGCCATTCAAATCCATGACGAGATTTAGCCACTTTGCTAGTCCTACATATTTGTTGTGTTTGTCATCTCTTATGATGCCATAAACTTATCTTCGGGTCAAGCATAATTTCATTGCCTCGCATGTGTTCATGCCATTCTCTCATTCCTTGCTTTATTCCAATGTATTTCAGGTTTCAAAGTCTAGTGTTGATCCTACCGCATGCCTGAATATTGGTAGTATGCTGCCCTTCGATGTTAGCGTCATTCCGGAGTACTCTAGGTCTTATGGTGGTGACATCTCCCAGCCCCAACAATCAAAACCATATCTTATGTGCACTGCAACTGATGCTGCCTCTACTATCATGGACTTTTCCAAGCAGAAGGTCGATGATGGTGTTGTGGATAGCCTTCCCGAGCGGAGGGCTGGGATAGTGCCTGTTGCATCTCCTTCACCCCTCAAGCGGATGTTTGCTGCTGTTCAAGATAGAACCGACTGTACTCCTCAACGAAAGCTGTACGGAGATGATGTACGGAGATAATGAATATAGTGTTATACGTAAGGTGTCCCCTATTCGAGGATTTAACTTATGCAGGACCTCCCGACCACTCGGGCAAGGTGACCACATTATCGGGAATTGTATTTGCTTGGTTGATTGTAGTGACCATGATCTGCCGCTGCCTCTTGTTCTTTATAAAACCGTTCAGCTTACACCAGTGACTATAATCATACTTCTCGTTGACATTTCCAGTGAGCTCATAAATAAGCCAGTCCATCCTTCGGCCGATAAGCTTCCTTTTGGATTGCCGGAGCACGGCTTTCATGTTAGAATGGTATGATTCGATAGCTGCAGTGGTGTCCTGGCCAACATGGAGGATTTTCCGGTCTCCTACAACCCACATTTTGATTTACGGGAGCCATTCCTTGTCGAAGTACTTCCAGTATGCATCAGCGGCTGGCAAGAGAGCCTTGGCTTCGTCGTAGACGTGCTGCATCCACTCTACCAAATTCCACACCTTATCGCCGGGAGCTCTCGTCGAAGGGTCTTGGAAGTCACTAGGTGTCTCCGATATGTACATAAGTGAGCCCACAATTCGCAAGGCTCCGGCCCTCGTCTCCATGTCTTTCAACTTAGCACATGCATTCTTCTGCCACACTCAACAAACATGCGAGAGACATGGAAATAGATGTGAGTGCGGACAAACCTCCCTGTGATAACCCGGCAAGCCGATAAGTACAACTCGCTGAAGGCCCGTCACCCGATAACGTAAGAATGCTAAGTCGCTTACCGAATAGAGTTGGTCTCATTGTCGGCGTCGTCAAGAACAAAGGCAGTGGGTCTCTAGTCCGGCCTTATCTGCACCAACTTCTGCTTTAGAGCGCGCATCCAAGACACAAGATCTATTTGTTTGGATTTTGCAGTGATCACGAAAGCCACTGGAACTCCGTTTCTCTACTCGTCGAATACCATCATCGTGAAGAGTGGATACTGGACACACAAGCAAGAAATTAATCGGTAGGGGAGTGAGGGCTCCTAAATTCTAGACAGACCCTACATGGACCACGGTATAGGTATGAGTACCTTTTTGTTGTTCGTTGCGAATGTCCCGTCTATAGCAATAATGCTTTCTGAAATGGATGTTGACTATATTTCAGCATCATGTGCGTCTGAAATGGGGTTTGAATCCCAATTACAAAGGATACGTTATCGACATTCGATACACCGTCAACCTTGCTGCCCGGGTCCTGGTAGTAAAAAACCGTACCTCGATTTTCTCTTACCCACATTCTCACACTCTCAACGTTGTTGTGGTGTTTCTTGTATAGTTCCTGCGCACGGACTCCGCATATGTTGCGGATGTCCTCCATGCTAAGGAAATAATCCCGAAAAGGCGTAAGAGTACCCTCATCGCATGCCTTCATTACCAACTTCTGGTGCTTCTGTATTATAGCTGCCATCGGAACTTGCTCCTCAAAGTGTCTGAGAACCCAAAGCCTTACTTCCTCCGACATGTACTTCCGAAAGCGGAGCTTTCTTCTTTGCACATTGTCCTTATCGTGGATGATGAGGCCCAGTGTGTCGACATGTTCCGAGCAAAAGTACCCTATCTCGGCGATATATGGGAGGAAATAGTACCTCTTTACGTAGAATCGACATTGGCAGCCCACCTTCATAGACCCCCCCCTCCTTCGCATTGGTGGCACGAGGGCCTTTCTGGCCAGAGCCGGAAGTAACTTGTTTCCCTTTGTGATTGTATTTCGATGGCGTTGGTGTCATTTCGAGCATGATTGCTTGGATCTTGTCCCTGTTGTCTTCGGGACCGTATTGAGAACGCCATGTGCAATTGGCTATTACCATTAGAGATACATGTTGTACTGAAGAGATATTATGGCACAGCCGATAAACAGATCTACCGTGCATATCGTGATATCAGAGGTCAAGATTCACTTACCGCTGGTACTCGATGTGGCAGTTCCACCAGTAGTGCGTCTTCTCGCCAACGTTTGTGGAGTTGTTTTTGTTGCGGACGAAGGTAGTCTCTACATCCTTTCGGCCAGACTGCTCACCCTCCACGAAATCCAAGACCTTATTCCAGGAAGTGTAGGCGATAAGCTTGGACTTCTTCCTCATCGATGATAGCGGATCCTCTACGAACCTCGTATCATTCTCGGCCTCCATGTTCCACCTAAGACATTTCCATGTCAAAATTCCTAAAGCAAGGTTCTGTAATGAATCGCGCATCCGAAGAACCTTCTCACCATGTTTCTTCAGGTAGTCTGCATGCGGGCCTTCCCAGAACGAGGCATCAAGGTCCTCCACCGCCTTTGGACGCACGCCAGCTAGTTGTTTTCTCCCTTGACGCCTCCATTTCCTCCGTGCTGCCCCGTTATCGGCAACGATTGGTGGCGCCGTCTCGCCAGAATTCCCATTCGGCTTGTCCTGTATGGGGAGATTGAGATTGAGGAACTCCATTCACGCGTAGACAAGCACTCCCCTTCCGGCAAGGTACTACACGGCACAATAGATCGTGCCAAAGACGGCGCCAACCGCAAACGATGTGGATGACACTTTGCGCCGGCAGCCGCCAAGAAAGATTGGTGCCCCCTGGAGTACACGTATCAAGGCAAGAAGGGGCTTTCGGTGATCCGAAGAAGGCGGGGGATAGAGGGGCTTTCGGCGAGAATGCCGATAAGAGATACGGGCAGCACGGAAAAAAATTGGGCTAAAGTGGACGTTACTGTGGGAAGAAGGGCGCATGGAGGCGAAAAGGCGCGCGGGGAGAAGGGCCGCTCTTCGCGGTGTTAGGCCTAAAACCGGGCCCTGACACCGCGAACCCGGATTGACTGTAGTAAGCGGGTAAGTAGAAGGTAATGAGAGGTGAAATATCTATGGATTACAATATTGTGAGGACATTTTTGTAACGTGGCTATACATAATACGAGAAACAATATCATATTGGAGGAAATTGTAATGGATCAAGCAAATCAATATCAAGTATATGCCAAGAAAGTACTTAGGAAAAATAATATTTTGGAGATAAAAACAAGAAATATTTTTATTCATAGCTTCTATATACTATAAATACACATAAAAATAAATTATTCAGTTGAGAATTAACAATCTCAAACCATCTATAGTAAAATAGACAAGGCAATAAGCACTTAAAACTCTGAAATAGTGCATCTATGAACTAGCATCAATCTAGGGCCATCCTCTTTTCCATGAAAAGAAGTGCGAGTGAAGCATACGATATACATGTGTATAGTTTAGCTACTCATTGATATCAGTAGGAAGTGTAAATCACTATCTCCTTTGACCTCGGCCCCACAAGATCGAAAGGGGTCATCTTCATCATCTGCAATGTCTTCTTCTTTGATTCTCTGATTGTTCGACATATACTAAATAGTTTTGAACCTCTTGCAAGTCTCGATGGCCTGAGGAGGATTTCTTGCAGACGTGTGGTGTCGACGTGAGGACCGTGCAAATGGCTGAATGGGAGCTTGCCGTATTTTGATTGATTGTAGAGGTTGTCTAGGTCCTATCGCACTAAGTACATTGACACCCAAAGTCTCTAATTTCATATTTAAGGAAACATTTGCCCTTCAGGATGACAAACTATGACAAAGAGGAATTTTGGAATGGTTTTTGAAAACCATGGAAAAAGGTACATTCTCATCACTAGTAATGTTGCCAAATTAGGCTTTTACTGTGCGAGGTTGTTCTTGCTTTGAAAGGGATGCCAAAGCATGGGAGGATTTCAAATAGGTTCTACTTACCTTGTGGAAGAGTTTCCAAATAGAGACTACAACGCACCACCATGCAAGAAGGTCGTTCCTTAACGAAGGAAGTGTTTTTCTTCGTGAAGTGTAGGGGACTATAGTTCCGTGGAGACTATCATCTTCGCTAGCCTTTCTCTTGAGAAGTGTGGTATTTTCCGCAAATGGTGCGGTTGTTTTTTTGTTCAGATTAATGGCAAGTTTGGGACTACGGATGTCAAATCCCACATTATTTTATTTTTGGAACCCTTGAGTTTTATGTCCATG
This sequence comes from Bryoerythrophyllum caledonicum, assembly GCA_963971425.1. Taxonomy (NCBI): domain Eukaryota; kingdom Viridiplantae; phylum Streptophyta; class Bryopsida; order Pottiales; family Pottiaceae; genus Bryoerythrophyllum; species Bryoerythrophyllum caledonicum. The sequence goes on from OZ020514.1 coordinate 19,320,050, forward strand.
TAGGATTGTTGCACGTGAGGATGATATATCTCCTCGTACTCTGTTCTTCTTATCATTGCCTTCACATGGACTTGCATCTTGAGTTTTTTCTGGAATTGTTGTTGGTCTACTCCCAAGGATGTTTACTATTGCCTATGTCATCCCCGTTCAAGTATCATGCTATGAGCAGCAAGACATCGGCATTTTCTCCAACAATATCATCATTGAAAAAATCATATTTATTACCTAAGTCATGGTGACTATTTGTTGTACTTCTAAAGAGCCACAATCAATATCATCCTCTAGGTATTTGACGACGTATTTCGCACCCACATTGGTACTTGAATTGTTAGTCTTTGGAATTCTTTGATTTAAGGGCTTAGAGGTCCTCTAAATCCAAGTTCTCCACGTACCACCTCTTCTCGTCCGTCAACTTTCTATTTGCGAGCAACCTTGAATTGGTATAGACAAACACCAAGCCATTTGCCCTTCCATGTAGTAATCTATTTCGTCTCTTCTTATGCACAAAAAAATGCTTACTCCAATTGCATTTGCTAGAAAAAGATGATAGCGTTTACATTAGTATTTTCTTGGCAATTGGCGCAAGGAGTTTTTCACTAGCTTCTACAAAACCCCACCAAGCATACAAAGAACATATTTGGAGTTTGGGAAACTAACATGTGATAAAATGGTGCAGTCTTGTGTTTTGAGAAGCTATGAACTTGTTAACCACGTCTCGATAAGTCTCAAGTGTATAGAGCTTTCTTAGCACTCGTTTAGATGCGGTGATGACATCTGGATCATTGGCAAATTCTTTGTCATGGAGAAAATAAGGATTAAAGAGTGCACCGGCGAAATGTAAGCCGATTGTGATCATCTATTTTCGGCGGTAGAAGCGATGCTCAGCAACGTCTGCTTAATCGCTATCAAGATTGAATGGTTTAGTACATAGAGCCAAATCATGCTTCTTAAGATTGCAGAGGATGTGCAAAACCTTCTCCATACATGGTTCTTTGGAATCAAATTCTCTCAAAGCATATACTATAGGTGCTACCATCTCTCGAAAGTTTGTACAACGCTCCTAAAAGTGTTCATCTAGAACAACTTTTTTGATGTTTCGAGATAAGGTCCTAGCTTTATTTTAAGGTCATTTTGAAGGTTTGTGACATATGCAAACCAGTCTAGATCAAAAACAAGTTGCTTTAACGCTTCATTGACCTTTCATAAGCAATCTACCATTATGAAATTTGATGTAAATCTAGTTTGCCTCAGCAGCAAGAAACTGAACTTTGTCTTGTGTTAATGAAAAAAAACATGGGGCAATCGTCGATTCCTTACAAACCTCACCAACTGCTTAGCCTTTTTCCAAAGCTTCTTTTATCCATGTTATCTCTCCCCGGTCCTTTGACAATAAGTCCATAGCATGTTCTGCACATCCTTAAATGTATATATGTAGATATTTCTTTGTAAATTATTGTCAAGCCTTCAGCATCAAACTTGCATTGTCTATACACACTTGAACAATATTGGGGGAGCCAACTTGATCAATGAACTTTTCCATAATAGATGCCATGTACTTGGCAGTTTTTTTGTTCCTATCGTTATCAACTGATCCCAAAAAAAGCTCTCTCACAGCAGATACAAGCATTGCATTGCACAAAGGACAACTAGTCATAGAGCTCCATCCGTCCACGGCTAAAATTCCTCTAAACTTTCAGAAGCTCTCCACCATTCTATCATTTAGATCCAATTCTATATCAACCTTTGCTTGTACCAACAACCTTGTTCGAACTTCGAATGTCATCGTAAGACGGTGGAACATACGATTTTCTGAAAGCAACAATCTTCATCACTACTTCTTTGATGCGGCATTTTGTGCTACTGTAAACAAAACATTTTACTCTTTAAAAAATTGAGCGCTCACTTTATCTAGCTTCCATCGCTCTACTTCTTGAAATTCCTTAAAGAATACGGACTGCCTCATCAATCCAAAAGGGTGCCACCTATACTTCCATGTTCAATTGATGTGGGAAAGGTGAAGGTTGGTGCAACCTTATTTGTCTTGAGACAACAATGAAAACTTGAGTGGATCCTACACATGAATCTCTACTTGTTGATGTGGGTGTGGTATGTTCTATGGTAGACACAGTTTTCATGGTTGAGGTGATACAATGTTGAGAAAATAGTTCTCCGTTATGTCGACGATAATGACCACTACAATTTTTGAAAAGACTATGATTACGAGGTGTGAATTTGGTGCAGATGCCAACACTAGTGTTCGGCTTGTTGGGGACTACTTTGTACCCAAGATGACGTAGTTGCCGTTCTAGCTTTTTTGCAAAAATGCAGGAACAAAAACTGGATAGAAGAGAACCAGTCTTTCTCCCGGCTACTTCTATTATTTTCGGGTATCAAAGAGACCAAGGCTTTGTGCCCATTTTGATGAGTTAAATATCTTGCAATGAATGATTGTGATATGCAGTATGAAGAAAATAAGGTGTTGGAAGTTTCTAAAAAAATTGTAACACCTCCGACTTCCAGACTCAATAATTACCAAGCAATGGATGCAAAGTGCAGCTCATAGCCTTTAAAACATGAAAATTTAGAAGTGAAATGAGGCGCCATCTAACGTCCTCTTTATACTCATAGGCCATGGCAAACAAAAATAATGGTTGTTAGTTTAGTACATAGTGATCGTTGCGAGATAAAAGGTGGGGCAGACGCCGCGGAGCTATCTCCAAGCAATTGGCGAGGCGGACCGCCATGGGTCGTCTACCAAGCAATTGGCTGTACGTTCCGCCCATTAGACGGAGTATAGCCGACCGCCTTGCGGACGTCACGACAACCGCCTGACGGTCGACATTGAGTGGACGGCTAGGTGCTCAAATGTTCATCTCAAGGTAAAATCTTTGTTGTCACCGGATGTCCTTGGGTGGCGGAAGATGTCCTAGGGCGAGACGTCCAGACGTCCAGCGTTCTGACAACTCAGCTTACAACCAGCTCGAGCTTTGAGTCATGATCGTGTTTTGAGTCAACTTGGAGTTCGAGTGGAAGTTCTCACAGACCAAGGACGTGAGTTTTTGAGTGAATTTCAAACATTGTGTAAGCAAGCGATGATAGATCACCGCACTACTTTGAGGGATTATCCCGAAGCGGATGGATTGGCGGAGCACATGGTGCAAATTGTCTATGAGCCCAAAAATTGGTTCACATGTTTTATTAAACTAATTTTTTTGAAACTGTGGATTTTATTCTAGTAGTTGTAATTAGTTAGTTATTTGATTTAATGTCAGCAATTTATTGATGATTAGTTGTAGAAGCAGAATAGTGAAGAAGAAAGTCGTAAAAAAAGATAAGAAACAAAAGACCAAAATACAAAAGAAAAAAAAAGGCCAAGAGTGAGAAAAAAAAAAAAAAAAAGGTTGTGTAAGATTGATCAAGAAGGCTTCCATGAAGAGAACCCTTGCTAATCTTTTTATTCTATTAGTTAGTGTTGATTTTATTGTGGAATTAGTAATTGGTATGGTGGATTGCTAGATTTTGATGATTTGGAACTATGATTTGAACGTTTGAATGATAAAATCAAATAATTAAATGTGATTTAAACACAATGGTGAAGTTAATTTGGTAAAATATGCTATATTTAAGATCTTTAGGCGTGATCAGACCTAGAATCGAATTTAAGGCTTAGTTGATTGTAGGTCCTTCGATCGTGATTATGGACTATTGATCAAATAGTAGAGATGTGGCCGCCACTATTGGGCCCGTTCTCACTTGGATAAGAGGGCGTGGTTGGCCACTCACCCGCTCTCTCTTATCTTGGGGCGAAGCCATGCCAAATTGCTTTCCCATTTATTCTTTTTTGGTAGAGCTGAGGATGCATTGCTATTATGAATGATTTACATTGGAATAGGACGTAAAACTCTACCACTACTTCGGTTTTGTTGTTAGCTTTCTGAGGCCACCAGGCACGCTTTGTTTGGAGCAAAGTTGAGAGAACTAGGTGACTTTAGTGTCAAGGAATTTATGCCATATTTAACTAAATCTAGACTTTGAAAAGTCCAGAATGGTCAAAGTCTAGATTTAGTCATCAAGAGAATGTGCAAAAAATACGGCACAAAGGTGCATCGGGAGATCTATCGAAGAAATCGAAGATGGTGAAATTCTTCTGAAAGGAAGGAGCTTTATGGAAGAAGCGTTGGAAACATTAATGGGTGTGAAATGGTACCATGTGCCCTTGCAAAAACAAATAGGAGGATCTTCCGATGTGACCAACTGTACCTAGAGAACTTGGAAGTGAATCCCTCGAAAGTATGAAGAAAGAATAACTGATGATAAATAAGGGTGAATGGATCCTTTACAAAATAACTGATGATGTTCCAAAGCGGACCAAGGGGGACATGCTAGTAGTACATGCAAGAACAATCTGGTAAGAAATAAATGTAGCATACAATCGGATCGAGTAGACACAACAAGCAATTTAAAAAAAGACCAAGACATTAAAGATAAATCATGATAGCAACAGGCAAATCAATAATAGAATAAATTGAGATGTGAAAATCTAACACATGCAATTATAGGAGGAATAGATAGATCTTCCTATCTCTTGGACTGATTCACTGAAGACAATTCATGACAACAACAGGAAAATTCATAACCGAATGTATTAAGATACGCAAATCAGACACATGCTAGTATAGGTACAATCGATAGATCTTCCTATCTCCAACACTCAAGAGCACCCAACAAATGTAACATACAATCGGTCCCAGTAGGCACAGAAGGCTTTTCCAAAGAGGATTGATTCAGTAAAGAATTTTTATCACAACAATACGCGATTCAATATCGTATGTATTAGGATGTGAAAATCTTACACATTCACATAGAGTAGGGATCGATAGATCTTCCAATCTTCTAGACTTAGGGCCGATGTAGGATATCGCCTGAGGACCAATAGGTCATCTAGTCTTTGAACTCAAGGATCCGCCGCGTTTGCACTTTCAAGGTTTGTCATTGCTGCTATTCGGTCCCTCCGTGGAATTGTCCGAGTCTGAGGGTTCAATGTATTTGACCAAGAAGAAAATACGACCGAAAGCCCTCGCATTTTTCCATCCCCTTTTCCTAGAATTTTATATAACCTTGAATTCCAGATTTAATGAAGGACCGCTTATCAATTGCTTTGGAGACCCTCTCTCTCACCTTCTCAATTGCCTTTTCTTCATTGCTTGTTGGAGAAGGAACCTCGTCTCCCCACTCTCGCCTGAAAGGCACTGGCTTTCGGAGGCCGGAAGGTATCTTGGGACTTCCGTTGGCATCCGACTTCCAAAGCCATATACCAGAGTTGTTTCCGGGTAGCCAGTGAGCATCAACTGTATTCTCTTTGTAGCGCATGAAGGGCCAACCATCGTCATCTACGTAGAATTTGAAGAGGTGCATATCTCCTAAACTAGTAAGTGTATTTTGGCCATCACATAGAAAGCCTTCGATGAATGATTTAAAATCCGCAACCTCCTAAACAAACTCGGGCACAAAGCCCATCTCTTGCGATTCCATAAAAGACCTCATCAAATCCGCTACCACAAAAGTATTCTGATTTTTAAGGGCCTTGGATAAGTTGCTGAAGTAAGCATCAATATTCTCGTGCGTGAGGCCGACTAATAAGAATCCAACTTGGATTTCCTTGAACACCCTACCATAAGTCAACATCAATAAGAACGCCATGAGAAACTGGTTCTTATTGTCCATTGCGGAGTTGTCCAACTACAAATAGAGATTTTTGGGAAGTAGGACGACTACAGTTGAGTGGTTTGGTACCACCATAGGTAAAAGGTTCATAAATTTGGACTTTCCTTTCACCATAGCCTCAAAAAACGAGTTTGATGGCTCGTGAGGAAAAAGTTTACCCATAACGTGAATGGGAGGTTCTTCAAGACGACAAAGCAATCTTGCAAGGGATGAGATTGTGTAATTTGACTCCCCTGGCCACAAGTCGATAGAATAGTAGGCGTACGCACCATCTCCATGTCCATGCGTCACCATACCGGTGACGTTCATTGAGAGCTGACCTAGAGGTGAAGTGAGTTTGGTGGAAACATGCATGCGCGGGATCGCAGTCTTGGTTGTATCCATTTTATTGTGGATAATGCAAAGAGTCTCCCCCTTATTGCGCTTTGACTCCTCTCTCCAACTATGGTACACACGCCTACATGAAGCTTGAAGATTCAAGTGCTGACTCTGTTGTTTCACGAAGGATACATACTCGGCAGAGCCCTTCACCGATTTGTTGATGAACTGTTGAAGAGTATCGCAGACGGTGCACTTGGCAAAGGAACTCCCAACAGGCTTAACCGCAACATTGTTCAAGAACTCCTTCTTGATTCTACTTACAACAGACTGCGAAACAATGGGCAACCCCTACTGTAGATTTTTCTACAGACGGAGCCAAACAATAGAAATCAAGAAATGTGTCATTGTAGGCAATGAAGGGATCGAAAGATCTTCCTATCTACCAAGAGATGGAATTGATGCCATTTACTAGTTAGAAAAGCCAAACAACAACTCATAAGTAGGATAGGAAGATCTACCTATCCTCTAAAGCACTCACATGAATGAGTTAAAGACTAAATTGAGGTGAACGGGGTCTAGTAATACCTCTGTGGCGTCAGCCTGGATCCTCTTCCAACTATGCCTAGAGGGCAGAAACTTTAATGTATCCATCTGCCCTGATACAGTCGTGCGCATATGATGAGGCATGTGATCAGTGTTCTCACTTATGATAGCCAAAATTGTACCCATGGCTTGCACGGTTCGGAGGCGCGGATGTTTGAAGCCTTTGTTCACGTGCGTTGACGAAATGTTGCCCTCCTTATACTGGTTGATATAGGTGTGGAACGTTGACTTTGGAATACTATGGATCTGATACCATGCTGTTGAGCAGACATCTTGTCCAAGCAGAGTTATATACTTTCTTTTCCTATTATTTCCCAAGTAACGCATTTGCCCACCTACGGCTCTACCATACTCCCGTCGGTCATTGAAATCTTTCAGCCAAAACTTATGGCGAACGAGGAGCGTACCCTGGGGTCGGAATAATATGACGCATTTGTCAGCACAACATGACAACGAACTGACCTCTTGAATTGCTTCGGACAGAGTCTTCTTTGCATAAGAGGTGAATTTCTCCTCGATTCGCGGTTTGCGACAAACAAAGCGCTATGCTGCTTTCGGACGACCACCAAGGTGGGCATTGGGGTCCACAGAAGGAAGAAGTTGGATGAAGTGGTCCACTGTCTCGCTAAGACCACGCCCCCCATCGAATCTACAATCAAGAATGGGCCACCTTTGATGACTTATGATGTCGTTACGGTCTCCGATGAATACGTCAAAGATAGTGACACCAATGTTCCCCTCCCCCAATGTACTGTCGTGGAAAGGCTGATCAGGTAGGGCGCAATTGATGCAACCAAATGCAATCGGAAGTCCTTCGCAATTATAGCATATCACTACCATCTCCACTCGTTCATCATGCGGAAAGAACGGACGAAAGTCTCCAAATTTGGAACTGCCATCAAGTTCAGGGTCGACTGATATTGGCTCATCTGGAAGGACAACACATGCTGACACCCAAAGAACAGTTCTACCGATTGAATCAGCCAATAAAGTAACACCCTTTTGAATTGGATGAATTAGAAGACATCCAGCCGTAGGACAAATTTCCACAGGTTGGAGAAGAGTCATCTGAGGCATGTGAACGTTGATGTCAACGTCAAGCCAACGCCCTAAGGGGGCTGCTTCAATAACAGTGGCTCGTTTTACAATCCCACGGCCGGCATAGCAAAGCAGAATAGCCATTCCGAGCGCTAGTTGAGCTCGGCGGTCTCGCATGCCATTGTCACAGGCACATGAAGAAAACATCCTAACTAGTTCGATAACGGCCCTGCGCAAGCATCAAACCAGTTGATCATCAACCGGACAAGAACACCATCAGGCACAGAAAAGAGGTTGACAGATCAACATATCCGGCATAATTCACACTCAGCCTGAGAGACAAGTCGACCACGAGAAAGATGGAAACACCATCCTATCTAGTGGGTCCCTCTAAGGGACTCAAAGATCATCCAGCCTACAAGGTTACTCAATAGCCATAGTAAACCATAAGACAGATCAAAAGATATTTCTATTTATCGGGTCTCCCTAGAGACTAATCGGGACATTAAGCGGATCGATAATCTTCCAATCTCCAAGGTCCTTCACAAATCGAAGTTAACCATGAGAGTGATCAAAAGATCTTACGATCTTTAGGTCTCAAACACACCAAAATTTCTTATGAGGGAGTTTGAAAGATACTCCAATCCACGAGGTCTCGCAAAAACCTTAGACAAATCAAATGAGATCGAAAGATCTTCCTATTAAGAGGGTCGACGTGGGATCCTATGCTGGGCATAGGATTATTAAATGGATCAAAAGATCTTCCCATCCACACTGTCTCACTCTTATCAAATATTTAGGAGCGATTTGACTATTAAAGAATTGTAGAGGATTGATAGATCTTCCTATCTATAAGGTCCCCCTCTCTTAGAAGTTGTTGATGAGGAGATCGATAGATCTTTCGATCAATGAAAGCAACGAGAGGGTCTGGTGGTTATTTATAATTCTTGATTGAGTGTGTTCTAATAGAATGGAAAAAAACATTGACACTGGAACGAAACCAATAGAATTGTGCGATGTATGAATCCATACCACAAGCTTAATTCCATTCACAAATAAATCGACACTGGAACGGAATCATATGCCTAGTCAATGAAGTCAATGTTGTACGACAACATTAACACTGGAATGAAATCGATAGAATTGTGCAAAGTATAAATCCATACCACAAGCTTAATTACATTCACATAGAAATTGTGAGAGCCTTGGAATTCGAGGCATACAACAATTCAATTCTACTCGTATATAGAAAGCACTAGTATGGAAATGATCGACGTTGAAGTTCAGTAGACAGTATCAACCTTAACACATCGGATGTACGACGTCATGGCAATTTCCTAATGTTTGAGATAACAAACGCACTCGTAGAAGTAATGATGAAAGAGAGAGGCGACGGTACCGTTGTTTGAGGCCAAAACGAGTAGAGATGGATCACGATCGCGCTCCAGTCGCTAGCATTTATGAACACCGTCCAACTCTATACACGAACACCCACGACCAAGCTTGCGCTGAAGGCGCGAACATCTACTAACGCTTAAGCGCTCATACTCCAACACCACACTCGATATAACGCATGCTCAAGCTCTGGTGCCTTGAATACGAACTCCCTGACCACGTCCCTCACGTTCCCCCTCTAACATTCGCTCTAACGTTCTGTCAACCTAATTGCGCCTTACTACACACGATGCCGACCACTTCCTGTACTGAAAAATAAAACTTGAAATTGCTTCGAGTCAAGGTTGGAGCGTCTCCTTTCAAACTTGAGCGGGAAATTTTATGTTCAATCCTTGGCGACATAGAATGATTGACCATTTTGGCGGGGATGGAGAGTAGCATTTTATTGTAATGATTGGCAGATGAAATGGAATCTTGAGTGTAACGGTTTTTGACGATTACGTGGTCGGAATTTAATGATGAAGATCCTACGGATCTTCATCACTTCTCATGTGCATTCCACGATGCACTTCAAGTGCTCATTGACATCCGACGGTTTGAATTAGTCTAATGAAAGATCGAATAGAAATAAAATAGAGAATTAGTCTAATAAGAGATTGCATAGAAAAAATTAGAATCACAAAATGGAATTGAAAATCAAAAAATAGAATAAAGAAATACAGTGAAAGATTGAGTAGAAATCATTTAAATCAAAAAATAGAATAGAGAATCAAAAAATAGAATAAAAAAATAGACTGAAAGATTGAATAGAAATAACTACAATCAAAAAATAGAATAGTGAATAAAAAAATAGAATAAAGATTTAGACTAAAAAATTGGATACAAATAACTACAATCAAAAAATAGAAAATTGAATACAAAAATAGAATAAAGAAATAGACTGAAAGATTGAATAGAGATAATAAGAATAAAAAAATAGGATAAAGAATTAGAATGAAAGATTGAAAAGAAATAACTTGAATCAAAAAATAGAATAAAGAATTAGACTGAAAGATTGAATAGAAATAATTAGAATCACAAAATAGAATAAAGTAATAGAATGAAAGATTGAATAGAAATAACTAAATAAAAAATTAGAATAAATAATTAGACTGAAAGATTGAATTGAAATAATTAGAATCACAAAATAGAATAAAGAAATAGAATGAAGGATTGAATAGAAATAACTAGAATCAAAAAATAGAATAAAGAATTAGACTGAAAGACTGAATAGAAATAATTAGAATCACAAAATAGATTAAAGTAATAGAATGAAAGATTGAAAAGAAATAACTACAATAAAAAAATAGAATAAAGAAATAGAATGAAGGATTGAATAGAAATTACTAGAATCAAAAAATAGAATAAAGAAATAGAATGAAGGATTGAATAGAAATATCTAGAATCAAAAAATAGAATAAAGAAATAGACTGAAAGATTGAATTGAAATATTAAGAATAAAAAAATAGAATAAAGAAATAGAATGAAAGATTGAATAGAAATGTCTAGAATCAAAAAATAGAATTAAGAATTAGAATGAAAGATTGAATAGAGATAACTACAATCAAAAAATAGATTAAAGAAATTTGTAAAGTAATGAAAAAGAATATTATTAAACTAATGTGTAAATTGATGAAAAAGAATTTTAGTAAATTAAATGTATAAATTTAAAACCAAATCACAAAAAGAAGTTCATGGTAAAGAAAGTAATGAAAATTCACGAAAAGAAAGTAATGAAGACTCAAATCACACAAGAAAGTAATGAAGACTCAAATTAGGAAAAGAAATTCACGGCTTGAAGAGAAGTTCACTCGAGAGAAATGATGAAAAAATCATCATTAGAAGTGCCAAATGTTAACTCAGCCGTCGTGGTTGACGGCTTGGTTCCATCATCATTACTTTTTCCATCGCCTCCCTCCCACCACCACCAACTGCAGCCCTTCTAGCTCTTCAAACTCCTCCATTTCTTGCTTTTCAAACGCTTCTTGATTTTTTAGCTTCCCCGCCTTCGTATCTCTCCTCCTGCATGTTGCTCTCTTCCTGCGATGTGTATGGAATGTAGTACATTAGCGTGAGCGTGAGTCCGAGGTCTATTTGTGAGTAGCAACAACAGCAGGAGTGCAAGGTGTTAGTGTCGGTCGAAAGCGATTTCGTGAGCGCGATCAAGAGCATCGTGATTAGGAGCAACAACATTAGGAGCACCGCGCCCAGGAGCAGCGTCGGAAGATTCAGGAGGAGCACGGGCAGCGCCGATAGCTCCACCATTAGCAACAGAACCTTTACGGCGGGTGTTTGAAGGTTCTAAGGAAGCAAGTAAATTTTTTGAGCGAGCGATTGCAGCTAACGGGTGCGCCCAACAAGTGCAACCTCGGTGCTAACCAACGGGTGCGTCGATGGGCTCATTCATAAAGACAAAGGTAATTACAGCTTTCATTCTTATTCCTCAGCTTTTTCTTGCATGCTTGTAGGTTTCTAGAACCAAAACAACGTACTAAACCTAGGTTATCTCTCCAGTTCGTTTTTTTTTCAATTCAGAATAGAGTTCCTCAAATGAATATCAATCTGCTTATACTAGTTACGTAATTATTCATGTAACTAATCAATAACGACTAATTATAACATGTTTTCTTATGATTTTCAGCTTGCGCACTGTTTTGGACGCAGCACAATGTTCGAAACCACCGCAGACAATCCCATCAAGTAAATTTTCATGCTCTGAATGATCTTTGTTGTGATACACACGAATCTAGCTCAATGATAATATCATATGAATAATATGAACTACATTTAGTTATATTTTGCATTGCAATTCAAGGTGCAGTAGATAGAAATTTCTATGTATCCCTCCTAATTGAGAATAAGGTTTCCAAAGCACTTTGTGGATCAGTGGATATAGTGATATCTCCTTGAGGTTTAGGGTTTTCGATGATAGGAATATATTCCTATCTACTTGTTCAATGTAGGAATGAGCTGAATTCACTAGGTCGGAATATATTCCTATCTCTCAAAATCGAGTGATATTAAAGCTCGAGAGAAGCTCTGAGTATCGAAAGATCTTCCCATCTCTCTTTGTGGGGTCATAGGATCGGGATTAGTTTCGGAGGGAGTTTATAGATCGGAATATATTCCTATCCCACTCTGCGGTGGGCTTAGGTTGCTTGAGAGTTTGTGGATCAGTAGATCTTTCCATCTATCCTTGTGGGGTCATAGGATCGGGATTAGTTTCAGAGGGAGTTTGTAGATCGAAATATATTCTTATCCCACTCTGCGGTGGGCTTGCGTTGCTTGAGAGTATCTGGATCAATAGAACTTCCTATCCCTTCGCGAGGGTACTTTGCGTCTTGGGGTACGGGATGAATCGAAGCGAACAATCCAAATTGCGCCAGTTATGTTTGTAGCCGATGTCGTCCAAGGACGTGAAGAAAGGATTGCGCTCACGATTCAGAACGTAGAGGTGTTGGATGTGGTGGACGTGCCTGAAATTGAAGAGACTGTTGTTCTTGTTCTTAAGAAATTTGTCGCAAGTGCGAAGTGTTCGTGGATCTATAGCCTTTTTGTATCAACTAAGGATATGGTCCCCGGACTTTGTGCTTCGGTCAGAGATCACAATTTTTCTATTGCTAGGACCGGACTAGATGTTGAACAAATTATGGACAATTAGGCGGAGCTCCGAGCTTGTCGTGATAGCGCCAATAGCGAGTTGACCAAGCACGATCCGCCTACACCTCCCAGAAAGAAGAAGAGGCCGTCACAAGTAGCTAGGGAGACTTCAGGACCTGGGGACACGAAGAAACAGTGGAAGAACTCAGATCCCAAGATGGAAGAATTTTTATTGGCTCAGGCGGTGATGTTATCGAGCAATTTTGTTTCAAAGTATTTGGCACAGGACCTGCAGAAAGTGAGGGCGTTGTATGAGAAAGAATTCTCGAGTCTGCATATATTTGGTACGTGCTCAGTAAAGAGACTCGACGATGCGAAGACTGACCTTGTCGTTGGAATTCAACGTCTGCATAGGGCCACACCCGAGTGGTGTATCGGAAGCTCAAGAAAAAATGTGTTGGCGAGATCGTTGGCGAGAAGCGGACAATGTCCTTTCAAGCTTTGCTCTAGCATTTGTACGTTATGCCGATTAAGAACAAGCCCGCTGCTGACGATTTTGGTGTGGATCCCGTGGATAGTTTATTTGAGTATTTTGTGACAAAGCCGACAAGATGGAACATTACAGATGATACGCACTACGTTATCATCGGTGGACAGCACTACGTCCCTGCGCATAAAGTCCTTATTGCCGAGAAGTCTCTTAGTGAAGATGAACCAGCCGACGCACAAAGTTTCATAATTACCATCGTTTGGGCAGATCCAACCAATTTTGGGAAGTTATGCTATAACTCAAGAATCCTTAACCAAGATCTGGGCGGAGTTAGGACGGAGAGCAACTACCTTACTCAACTAGGACTTGCACGGAAGAGTTGGGCCCGGGTGGGGTGTCCCATGCGGACTCCAAATGGTTTGGCACACTCGCCTCAATTCAATTTAAGTCTGAAACCATTTGTAAAATTGCATTCTCTTGTCCGCGTTGTTATGTTGATTACCATGAAATTGATCGAAATATATTCCTATCCCAAAGGTCCTCTAATCACCGCAATGGTCACAGAGATCAAAATATCCTTCTATCCACAAGGTCCTTTGACGTCTGTTATTGTTGGATGTTGTCATTCTAAGGATTTTCCCCTTCACCTTTTGACCTCGTAGCATTAGTGTTTGTTCTAACTTCTCTGCCTCTAGACTTTGGATCATTCTTATAGATCGAAAGATCTTCCTATCCTCAGCATCTCACTGGATGGGAAGATCTTTCTATCATACCCTTGTGCTTTCTTCGATCTGAGTCTCTGATGATGTTCTTTATGTCGATTTTTTTGTGCAGGCTTGGCTAGATAGGGTTCCCGCTGTTTTCACGAAGAATGACTTCACAAAAGATGATGCCACTGGATAGCCAAAGCTACCGCTTCTCTTCGTCGATGAGCGGATTTACTAGACCTGGCTAAGCATCCAGGAGAACTGGATAAGTGGTCTACTACCTGACCCATATGGGGTGCGATGCACTTTTCTTGGCGGTGTGGACGGGGACTCTACCAACGAGGCCGATGATGCAGATGCTCTAGTGAGGAAGGAGAGGGCAAAGCAGAGGCGCTACCAAAGTACGGCCTTGAGAAAGGCCGATCTTCAGCCGCTGTATGCCATGTGGGAGACCGACATTGGCAGGGTTGCTAAGCTGGTCATGGAAAAGAAGTACTCGATTAAGCCAACAAAGTCCACAAAAAGGCTCCTATTTTTAAGGGACTTAAATACTGGTGCAACATCGAGAAGAAGAAGAGACTCATCAAAAATGAGTTTATGCACTACTTTAAGACGAAGCCGCTGAAGTCAAAGACTCATAAGGATGTGTCTTATACGGAAGAGTACGCTGATGCGGCCAATGAATTCAAGGTTTCGGAGTTTGTTGTTGAGTCTTGGTATGACAAGTTCATGAAGGATAAGGGTGGCATTAAGTTCTTTGCAAAGCGAGGGAATAACTTGGGGCCATCTTCCTAGCCAGAAGACTTTTCAGCCGTTTTGAAGTTGCTCTTTGAGCTGCAGAGGCAAATTTCATCGCAGGAGCTTCTGCTGAAGCCGTCAATTGCCGTTGAGTCATTTTCCGCCTTCTATAAGTGCAACACTATGGACAGGCTTACTTGGGATGTTGAGAAGTCTACCCACTTGTCCACATTATTGGAGAAAGGATGGTTGGCGATGGATGCAAACGTGGTGTTTGTTTCCTACTTTGTTAATCGAGATACTGTCGTACCACAATTTTTTTATTTTTTATAGTTAGGTAGTTATAGGTATTGAAGTTAAGCAAGATAGCTAGGTTAGGAAGTTATCCCAACCCGGGATTAATCTTTAGGTAAGATTAAGGTAGAAGGAATACGGGAATTTTATAAAAGTCTTAAAGATAACAAGAAGGGACCTAGGGCCCTAGCTTAGACTCTAGTCTAGAAACGATCCCTTGGGCTTCGAACCCACATAGAGGCCGTGACAAGGAGCTCAACAGCTCAATGCGAGGAATGCCATCATCCGGGCCGGCCAATGCAAAAGAATCGAGACAAGGGACGCCAACCCGAATCTTGCCCGGAAGGTGGAAGAAACCCGAATCTGGCCCGGAAAATGGACGTAACCCGAATATGGCCTGGAAGGTGGGAAGAAGCGGGACTGCAAGGAGCCGAGAAGGCCTCCAAGATGCATGCCAGCAGAGAATAAAGAAGGTCTCGACAAAGAGCATCAACAGCCTTACCAGCCTTGCGAGGAGCACCACAGCCTTACCAACCTTGCGAGGAACATCAACAGCCTTACCAGCCTTGCGAGGAGCACCACAGCCTTACCTGCCTTGCGAGGAACATCACAGCCTTATCTGCCTTGAGGAGCAGCCAACTGGGAGGAGCCGCCCCAACCAACAAGGAGGAGCGCAGCTTGTACGAGAGGCACCACAGCTCATACCATCCGAGCCAGCCTTGAGGAGCAGCCAGCCGGGAGGAGCTGCCCCAGCCAGCAAGGACAAGAGCGGCTTGTACGAGAGGCACCACGGCTCATACCACCCGGGTCCAACTTGTACAAGAGGCACTACGGCTTGTATCACCCGGGCCAGCCTTGAGAAGCGCGAGCAGGGGGGAGCGCCAGCCAGGCCAGTCGAGGGGCACCACCAGCTTGTCTCCACCATGCCATCACAACCAAGGTACGTAACTCTTGAAGGTCCCTCAGTAGCAAGAGGAGGACCCCGCAAGGAGCACTTGCATTTGTAGAGTTGGGCCAGCCTAGCAAGAAGTTGCAGCAGCTCTCCACACCGACCAGCCTAGGGGCACCAACAGCTTGTCTCCATCACGCCATCACAACCAAGGTATGTAACTCTAGGAGCGTGCAACAGATTGGAGAGGAATCAGCCTCCACGAGGAACACCGACAGGAAAGAGAGGAACAAACCTCCATGATGAACACCGACAGAAGGAGGAACCAACCTCCAACAAGGACCAACCTCGAGCAAGGAGCCCAACCCCTTGAAGATCCGGGCGAGTTTGACGAGAGGCACTCACAGCTTGTCCGGGCCAGCTTGTACAAGAAGCACTCATAGCTTATCCGGGCCAACTTGAAGAGAGGCACTCACAACTCGTCCGGGCTAGCTTGTACGAGAGGCACTCACAGCTCATCCGGTCCAGCTTGAAGAGAGGCACCACGGCTCATACCCGGGCCAACTTGACAAAGGGCACCAGCAGCAAATCAAGAAAAGCAAGTTCCAACCTTGTTTTTACACCACCCAAATCAAATGGCCTCCAACTTAGTGCCATCGAAGAAGAAGGATATTACCTCGGTCATTCCCAAAGATCTTCTAAAGCTCACCGAGCTCAAAGAGGATCTTCTTCGCATGGGCTGTCTCTCTCTTATGGATTTTTGTTGGAGTTTTTGGGTCGAGTGGAGCTTAACTGTTGTTAATAATATGGTATGACAGTTTAGCTCGAGTCAAGCTAAAATGTGTGGACCCTCGCGCCAGACGGGTCCTCTCATTCCTCATACCAATCTTACACCCCGAACCATCTTAAACCTACCAATCTTACACCCCGACCTTAGCTCTCCAACCATCTTAAACCTACCAAAGTGACGGTTATTCTTGCTAATATCGTATATGGTTCCTACCTTGGCAAAAGGATGGTGAATTGGGCCATCATTGTAAAGAATGTGGTAATCAGATTGACACGGAGTATTGTGAGCCAAATAAACCACCCCCTGACGGGTGGCTTATCTTGAACACAAGACCCTAAGTGTGGGATGCAGCCCCTTGTTCAAACATCCTTCAACCATTCATACAAGCACGGTGACCCAAGGTGTGGTCACTTAAGAAGGTTCGTTAATGATTAGTGATGTGATGGCTAGATTCAGCCTTAAATTAAACCCAACTTTTAAACAAGCATAAGTTCCACCTCAAAGCTCCGTTTTCAACGTTTTAAAGCTTAGATAGGTTTAATTCCACCTTGTGAACTAGATTAGAGCCTCAACAACCAATTCCAGACTTAAGTGCGACCCTGACAGCAATGGCCAGCAGACAGGCTTCTTCTTATTATACCCAAAGTTTAATTCTTCATTATCTTCGTGGTTATGACTCCGTTTTCTATGTTTGTTTTTTGTATTCTTGTTAGTTTTTCTTGCTTAACACAATGGCAGCCTTCAATTAACCGTTTGACTCAATCCTGGACTCACAGCCAACGACCAGCAGTGCACACTTAACATATGCGTTTATTCAAGGTCATGCACCACATATTCACGTGTACACCACATACATTCACACAAGTAATCCTATTCGAACCTTACACCATGCATGAGCCTCCAGCTGCGTTCACTTACTAACGATTAAACCGATTGCTTGGTTGAATATATAGCAAACCCTAATCCTAGTAAAAAATTGGCAGCGCTTCCGCATGATTTTTGTATTTAGAAAATTAGGGTTCCTTTCATGCACAAGGATTTGATTACTAGTGCGAGGGAGAGGAGAGGCTCCCTGATTCAGTTCGGTTCACCCTCCGTCCTTGGTCGTCGTGCTTGTGCTCCAGCTCTTGATCTTCGTCTCCAGCTCTTGATCTTCGTGCTCTCTTGATCTTCGTGTTCTTGTGATCTTCGTGCTTGCTCCAACTATCGTCCTTGTGCTCCAGCTCTTGATCTTCGTGTTCTTGTGATCTTCGTGCTTGCTCTAGCTACCGCCCTTGTGCTCCAGCTCTTGATTTGCGTCTCCAGCTCTTGATCTTTGTGTTCTTGAGATCTTCGTGCTTGCTCCAGCTACCGTCCTTGTGCTCTAGCTCTTGATTTGCGTCTCCAGCTCTTGATCTTTGTGTTCTTGAGATCTTCGTGCTTGCTCCAGCTACCGCCTTTGTTCCTAACCTAATTCACTGCCTATCGTGGCCGGGGCTTCCGGCTCTCTCTCTATTCCCCAGTCTCTCTCTCACATTCCCTACTCTTCCCACATTCCTTGCACACTACCAAATGGGCTCCTCCAGGGGGATAAGCCCCCAAGCCTTTGCTTCCCCTGCATTCCCAAAGATGTTCCCCGCCGCCTTTGCCTTCTTCCATTAATGACTTTCTTCTTAAAAAAACTATTAACCTATGACTACTTATCTCCGTGCCACCCTTGCATTTAACAAAAGTGGGTGTCCCACTAACCAAGGAATATCTAAATCTCAACTTTAACTTCATGCCACATGGGGTGCGCATGATCTCCAATAAGTGAGCTATTAAGCTAATTGCAAGGATGCTAAATCTAATCAATCTACCTAGATTGAATTCCCCTTGCTTGGGGAAATTCCTAATTTTACTTAGTGATCGGTGAGGGGTTTGTCCAAGCCTATTGGACCCTTTCAACTACTTTATTAAGGGCTTTTTAAGCCTCCTTCTTTTTTCCTTCTCCTCACCATCATTCTTCTTCTCCTAATTTTTCTCCCGTGATTTCCTCATCGTGGCCAATTGTGGTCCATGACTCGGTAGGAGGTAAATTCTTCTCCACCACTTCTATTTCCACTTCTTTTCTATTGTTTTTGTTTTTTCTACCTTTTCTCATTTTTTCCTTTTAATTTATTTTTTTGGTTAACTTCATAAAATTCTTGGTTGCCACAATGTGGCTCCTAATTAAAGAATTAGCGCATGGAAAGGCTATTTAGCCATCCTGATCAAAAACCATGAACTAACCAATGGGATAACCCATTTCCACTACTTTGTTAACCTTAATGGACACAATGCGTGGTCCATTCGTCACCGTGAGCTGTTTTTGCGGCTCACAAGTATTCACAATGTCAAGCGGGCACTCCTCTACTCCTTTTTGATCCACCTATATCACCACTTCAAGGAGATTAATCCGGAGGAGGACATGGCGTATGGAACGCAACTTATGATGAAGAAGTTCGAGGGGACAAAATCACAGCCCGAACTACGATCTGAAGGAGGGAGCAGCTCATCACAGTCAGAGGAGGAGGTTCTACCACCTCCCAAGCGTTAGAGATAGAGATAGGGAGGAGCCCCCTCCACCCAAACCCGCGCAGCCATCCGCGCCGTAGCCACCGGGCCGGCGCAACTTGCAGGCAAGTCTTATCTGACCTCTGAGCTAATAGAAGCTCTTCGTGTGTATGTGGAAGACACGGATAGGAATTTGGGACAAGCAAACAGCTTGGTGGACAACCCTCCGCGTGAAGGGTTGATTGTAGCGATCAAAGAGAAGGTTGGAGGAGCTCGTGATCCCCGCATCATTGAGCAGAAAGTCAACCGGCTCACACTTGATATGACAAAGGTAAAGAGCCGGGCGGTAGAGGCGGAGAGAAGTTGCAAGGTGGCTCTTCTCCAAGCCAATGTGTCGTAGTACGCGTTGGCAAGTATTCACATCTTAACACAAAGATACCTTTAAGGTAATCGTTCTCACACAGAGTCACCGCGAACTACAACGACTAACAACAAACCACGATCTGTACAATGTCAAATATACAATAGATACATCAAAAGAAAGGAGAGAAGGGGTTGGATCACAAGGTGCGGGCGTTATTTACACCAACTGCCCCACCCAAGTGCTTTACATGGCCCGGATCCTACATGGCCCGGATTGTACATGGCCCGGATCCTATATGGCCCGGATCCTACATGGCCCGGATCGTACATGGCCCGGGTCGTACATGGCCCGGATCGTACATGGCCCGGATCATACATGGCCCGGATCATACATGGCACGGATCCTACATGGCCCGGATCGTACATGGCCCGGACCCTACAGGGACTTTACAACTATGTACATTATAGACATCCGGGATACTTGCATATCCGGAGAGTGTTTTATCACCATGAACGACGGTTCACATACTCAAACAAGTTTTAGTAAATGTCAATTCTTCCTCATAGTTTCTCCAATCACTCCTACTCACTAACTTGGAATGGTTGTGGTGTCACTGGGTTCCCCCCGTAAGAGGAGATAAGGCTTGGGCCTTAAGAACTAACACTACTCTTGTGGCAAGTACGTGGTTTACCTACCATTTGAGCTGTGAGACCTGCCTTTACCTCAGAATCAGCTAAAGGAATAGTACGTAGTGGGCTGGCCTAGCTATTAGCCCCGAGAATACTCGATTCCTACTCCTTTTCTTCAGGGAACAAAGTCCTCCTATTACTCCGATGGTCACTACGCAAAGGGGTTAGTTGGATCTCCTTTCTTCTCTCAAGATAATCCGAGCTGTTAGAGTCCGTCTGGGCTTACTGCCCTTGGATCAAGCCAGTCTACTCCATCCTCAACACGAAGGGTTGATGGTGTGTAATGCTCCTATGGATCAACCTATCCGACCAAAGGTTAATGCATCCGGGATCCAGAGTACATCTTCACAATCGATGACATCCTGCTGCCGACCGGTCACGCAAGACATATCAAGACTCCTTCCGCACCCGTCACTCCCCCCTCATCCTCCCCTACCCACTTATACTCTCACCTGTTATTCCCATCCACCCGGACTAACTCTACTTGATGGAATAAGGAAACAATAACTTCGACGGTTAGTATGGACTTGAGGAATCGACTACTTGAGATGGTGCTCATAGTCATATAGAATCCGAGCTCTCCAACCGTCAAGGGTTTTCTAAGAGCGTAGGTTTAGAATTAAACTGAAAGCAAGTACACACATCAAGCAGTGAAGAGAGAGGCCACGAGACTCCTCTCTTATACTGCAAAGGACTCTCACAAGAGTCCAAACTCAAACGATACCTTCTAACTAAAAATAGTGACAATAACTACTCTTGGCGGCGGTGCTGCCACTCTCCATGACGTGCACCGTTAGAGGTCACTTATTACACCAAACCCAAGGCAAAACCAAGTCAAAACCAAAGTCAACCGGGGGCCAAATCCCGAACTGAACAGTGATCTACAAACCAAGATCCTGGCCTACTTCCGGGCCAGTTTTCAAGTCTCTTCCGCTCCTCCCTCCTCTTGCGCTTCTTGGAACTCCGGCTTGAAGTCGGGGTGGGCGCGGCTGCTGCAAGTGCCACCAATGGCGCAAACACATCGGTGGAGGGCGTGGGTTGAGCAGTCGTTGCCCTCAACAAGGTTTTCCTTGAAGGCAAGGTGGAATCCGGGCCATCCGGGGTAAGTGACACGGTAGTCATGCCTGGGGGAGGCCCGGATTGTGTCGGAGGGACTGATACCTGACTCGGGGTGCCCATGATGACATCCTGGCCGGATATCTGTCTTAGAGTGTACAAGTAAGAGGAACTCTCACTTGCGGTCTTCCCAAGGTGAAGCCCGCTCTACAAAAGGGCTACAATTAGTGTAGTGCGCGGGGGGTCACTGAGTGGCAGCTGGCGAGGATGCACGGGAAGTGAGGGCTCCATCGCGACACCCGGGCGTTCCTTCCAACCGCTCTGCATCGGTGTGATGACCTCCAAAGGGAAGGGTCCTCCCGGGACCCTCGAACTCGGGAGTTGAGGGGGAAGGTCTGGGCTGTCCAATTCCACCACTTCCTTCTCCTTCCGTGGGCCGTGATCACCGAGGCAACGCTCCTTTGGGTTGGTCTCCGAACCCGAGTCTCCATCCTTACTGGAACTGTAAGAGTCTTCCACAAACTTGGGTAGAATGTGAGTGAGATTGCTCACCAATAACCTCATGTTGGCATAAGCTGCCTCAACCTTCACGGTTTGCTTCATCACGAAGGCAATCACCCGCTTGCTGGAAATGTGGTCATCTCTCTCCAATCGAGCATCGAACATCTTGGCTTTCAGTACCACATCTACGGGAAAACGTAATGCTTCGTCAACATGCTGGAAAGCTGCCGCCGAGGCATTGGCTTGGAGAAGAGCCGCCTTGCAACTTCTCTCTGCCTCCAACGCTCGACTCCTTACCTTTGTCACCTCGAGTGTGAGTCCGTTGACCTTCTGCTCCATGAAGCGGAGATCGCCAGCTACTCCGACCTTCTCCTTGATCGTAGCAATCAACCCTTCACACGGAGGGTTACCCACCAAGCTGCTTGCTTGATCCAAAGTCCTGTCTGGGTCTTCCACATACATGCGAATGACCTCTAGTAGCTCTAAGGCCGGATAAGCCTTGCCTTCGAGTTGTGCCCGTCTGGTGGCTGTGGCGCCGATGGCTGCGCGGGTGTAGATGGAGGGGGCTCCCCTATGTCTCTGTCACTGGCGCTTGGGAGGTGGTACAATCTCCTCTCCTGACTATGATGAGCTGCTCCCTCCTTCAGATTCCGGTTCGGGTTCTGATTTTGTCCCTTCGAACTTCTTCATCATCACTTGCATTTCATACGCCATGTCGTCCTCTAGAATAGTCTCCTTGAAATGGTTATACAGGTGGATCAGAAACGGGCAGAGGGGTGCACGCTTCACATTATGAATGCTCCTGGTCAACCTAATCACCACATCCTTCACAATGATGGTCTAATTCACCACTCTCTTGCCAAGGTAAGAGCCATACACGGTGTTAGCGAGAGTAACCGTCACTCGTGTGGGTTTCTCTCGGTGTAAGATTGATACGAGGAATGCCAAGACCCTCCTGGCGCGGGGGTCCGCGCAATCTTGTACCGCATAACCATTCTTGGCGTCCTTGTTACCAAACCTCTCCTTGGCATACTCCTCCTTCTTTGTACTTGTCCATCCGGCCCCTTGTCGCGGAAATCCATACACCTCTTGCCACCTCCCCATGGTCCACCGATTCGGACAAGCCCGGATGCAATCTCCATTGGGTTCCGGCAAGGGGTCTTGCCGCGTCTCCTACACGGTGGATCCCACCCAAATCTCCAACAGAATTCCATGAGGGAGTGACAACCCATACGAAGGAGATCCTCTTTAAGCTCGGTGAGCTCCAGAGAATCCTTGGGAATGACTGGGCAAATATCCTTCTTGCCCGAGGGTACCTGATTGGAGGCCATTTGATTCGGGTCGTAGGACTTACTCTCCTTGACCTCCGGTTGATGCCCCCATGGCCAGGTTACGAGTTGAGGTCCTCTTCTTGTCAGCTAGGGTCCTCCTCGAACAAGCTGGCCCAGAGGTGACTCGTGACACTTCTCGTGTGAGCTGTAGACTACTTCACTTTGGTGCGGGCTCCCTCACCTTGCTGTGGGCTTCCTCTTCAACCTAATGCAGCTTTTGGAGTTACGTACCTTGGTCTCGTAATGGTTACAAGCTGGCGGCGTCCCCTATGGCTGTAGATGCTCTTTGTCCTGCTCAGCTGTCGATGACCTTGGTCTTGCTCTTGTGTACTCTTGCCTCCTTGTGCAGGTTGTCATGCAAACTCCTCGGCTAGCTGCAGCTCCTCGGCAAGCTGGCCCGGAGACTCTTGTGCAGGCTGGCCCGGATGCTCCTCATCCTGCTCTTCGTGCTCCCGCAAGCTGCGATGCCCTACTAGCTGTGATGATCTTCCTCGTCCCTCGCTGTGATGATCTTCCCTGTTGAGGCCGTCTTTATGCCCGGGGCCCCGCGTCTTAGAGACCTTCCTGGTTCCTTCCAGTCCCGCTTCTTCCCACCTTCCGGGCCAGATTCGGGTGGTGTCCATCTTCTGGGCCAGATTCAGGTGATGTCCATTGTCCGGGCCAGATTTGGTCTTGTGAGGGTTGGCCCGGATGATGGCACTCCCTGCCACTTGGTCTTCATGCGGGTTTGGGGCCCGAGGGTCTGCTTTTAGGCTAGAGTCTAAGTCATAGCTCTAGGTCCCTTCTTGCAACTATTAAGGCTTTCATAAAAGCCCCGTATTCCTCCTATCCCAATCTTACCTAATGATTAATCCTGGTTTGGGATAACCTTCTAGCCTAGCTATCTTGCCTAATTTTAATACCTATATCTACTTCACTAAAAAAAATGAAAATTCGTGGTACGACACAATGCCTCGGCAGCAGCGTTACAGCAGGTAGACAAAGCATTGCGTTTCCCCGCAGATGTAGTACTGAAGGCCAAGATGTTTGATGGTAGATTGGAGGGGGATGACCACATTTCTAGTGAGAGAGTGATTGCCTTCGTGATGGAGCAAACCGGGAAGGTTGAGGCGGCTTATGCCAACATGAGATTATTGGTCAGCAATCTCACTCACATCCTACCCAAGTTTGTGGAAGACTTTGACAGCTCCGATAATGATGGAGACTCGAGTTCGGAGACCAATCCGGAGGAGCGTTGCTTAGGTGATCACGGCCCACAAAAGGAGAAGCAAGTGGTGGATCTCGACAGCCCGGATTTGCCCCCTCAACTCCCGAGTTTGAGGGTCCCTACAGAACCATCCCCTTTGGAGGTCACCACATAGATGCAGAGCGGTTGGAAGGAACGCCCGGGCATTGCGATGGAGCCTCCACTTCCTGGTCATCCTCGCCATCTGCCACTCAGTGACCCCTCTCGCACTACAACGATTGTAGCCCCTTGGTAGAGCGGGCTTCACCTTGGGAAGACCGCAAGTGAGAGTTCCTCTTTCTTATACACTTAAGGACAGATATCCGGACAGGATGTCATCATGGGAACCCTGAGTCAGGTATCGGTCCTCCCGACATGATCCGGGCTTCATCCGGGCATGACTACCGTGCCACTCACCCCGGATGGCCCGGATACCTCCTTGCCTTCAAAGGAAACCTTGCTGAGGGCAACTCCTGCCCAACCCGCGCCTTCTACGGATGTGTTTGTGCCATTGGTGGCACTTGCGACGGCCACGCCCACCCCGACTTCAAGCCGGAGTTCCAAGAAGCGCAAGAGGAGAGAGGAGAGGAAGAGACTCGAGGAATTGGCCCTGAAGTACGGCCAAGATCTTGGTTCAGAGGTCACTGTTCATTCCGGGATTTGACCCCCGGTTGACTTTGGTTTTGACTTGGTTTTGCCTTGGAATTTGTGTAACAAGTTACCTTTTCACGGTGCTCATTGTCAAGAGTGATAGCCACTGCCGCCAAGAGTAGTTAATGCTGCCATTTTTAGTTAGAAGGTATCGTTTGCTTTTGGACATTATAAGTTAATGCCGGACGTTTGTACGAGTTCTTGGCAGTATAAGAGAGGAGTCTCGTGGCACCTCTCTTCACTACTTGATGTGTATATTTGCTTCAATTTAATTCTAAACCTACACTCTCAGAAAACCTTTGAAGTTTGATGGTTGGAGAGCTCGGATTCTGTATGACTGTGAGTACCATTTCAAGTAGTCCACTCCTCAAGTCCGTACTAACCGTCGAAGTCATTGTTTCCTTGTTCCATCAAGTAGAGTTAGTCCGGGTGGATGAGAATGACAGGTGAAATTATAAGTGGTTAGGGGAGGACGAGGGGGGAGTGACGGGTGAGAAAGGAGTCTTGATATGTCTTGTGTGACTTATCGGCGGCAGGATGTCACCGATTGTGAGGATGTACTCTACATCCCGGATGCATCAACCTTTGGTCGGATAGGTTGATCCATAGGAGTGTGACATTACTTTAGCATTCATGCTAAGGACGGAGTAGGACTTGGTTTGACCCCCATGTGCAATGCTATGTGCCGTTAACCAAGAACTACTCTAAGAGCTTGAATTATCTTGAGAGAAGGAAGGAGATCTAACTAACCCTTTTGCGCTGTGACCCATTGGAGTAATAGGAGGACTTTGTTCCCTGAAGGAAAAGAGTAGAGTCGGGTGTCCTTTGAGCTAATGGCTATGTGAGCCCACTAGATAATACTCCTTTAGCCGATTCTGAGGTAAAGGAAGGACTAACAGCTCGGATGGTAGGTAGGTAAACCACGTACTTGCCACAAGAGCAGTGCTAGTCCTTAAGGCCTAAACCTTATTTCCTCTTACGGTGAAAACCCAGTGAAACCATAACCATCCTAAGTTAGTGAGTAGTAGTGGCTGGAGAAACTGTGAGGAAGAATTATTGTTATTCATGCAAATACTAAAATCTCTTTGAGTCCATGAACCATCGTTCGTGGTGATAAAACACCCTCCGGATAGTGAAGTATCTCGGATGTCTATAATGTACATAGTTGTAAAGTCATTGCCGATTGGCCAAGTAGGATCCGGACCATGTAGGATCCGGGCCATGTAGGATCCGGTCCAAATTGGATCCTACCCGAGGAAGGCACTTGAGCGAGGCGGTTGGTGTAATTAACGCTCAAACCTTGTGATCTAAAACTTTCTTTCCTTTCTTTTGATGTATCTATAGTGGTATATTTGACATTGTACAGATCTAGGCTTGTTGTTAGTCGTTGTAGTTCTCGATGATTCTCTATGGGAACAAATACCTTAGGGTATCTTCGGGGTTTAGATGTGAATACTTGCCAACACGTACTACGATAGATACTAGTCGTGAATCTGATTTCAACGGTATCTATGAGCGGGTCGTGAAAACTTTGCAAGCCATGGAGTACAAGGATGAGCATCAATTTTGGAGGGCTTGTAATTCAGGCTTGTTTATCACCGACCGGGATGGTATGGTGGAGGTTGCGAATGCTATTGTGGAGAAAGGTTTGACGGTTCACCATATCAAACCATGGAATTTTTCATCGACTTTATATCTCACGGAGGGTATTGAGGGCTTCAAGAGACCTCCAACTCCTGAACTGACAGTTTCTCTCTACTTCAATTTTGTCTATGGAAATGAGTAGGGTTGCCAGCCTACGGCATCCTTTCATCAATTCTTTCGGAATGACATGCCATTCAAGTCTGTAGTATCCGCATCGGATTTCAAGAATGCAACAACGCAGTGGAATCAGCTTAGGTGGACGAATTTCAATATGGATGCGGTTGATAATATTATTGGGACACTTGCGGCGCCCAAGAATATCATTGTGAACATAGGTGGAGGCCCTGCAATAATCTGGCTTGGTTTGATAAGTGGATAGGAATATATTTCGATCTCCCAGCGATATGCTATGATGTGTGTGAATCTTGTTGTTGCATTGTGACTGTTGGCATTCCAAGCTTTCATTTGTATCGCTCGATTTTGCTTGCAGAAAAAAGGTGCGCAAGTCATCGAGGTCGTCTATTCGAAGGACGAACGTCTGGCTGCCATAAGGATGTCCATAGGTATTTGGGACTCTCAAAAAAAGGCTGCAATAATAGTTCCTGAACAAAAGAAACTAACCAAGAACAAGCAGCCCATGATGAAGGAGCCCAGGATGATAGAGCTCAAGGAAAGGCAGCCTAGGAAGAAGCCCAAGAAGAAGGAGCGGGTCTCGAAGAGAGGGCACGATCGTACAAATTTGGTCCTTGCCGATGAGCAAGAGGCGATTGCGGCGTCCAGGCAAACGTATAGGAAGGAGGCAAATGAGGACGAGGAGGAAGAGTAGGAGAACGACAACGCGATGGAGAAGGAAGACGAGAAGAAGAGGCGGAGGAAACGACAGTAGGAGTCATCTGATGAAGAATTGAGCACGGATGACGAGCCGGAGGACAAGGAGGTGGACAAGGAGGAGGACGAGGAGGAAGACGAGGAAGAGGACGAGGAGGAGGAGGTCCAAGTTCGCCAGCCTCGAAAGAGTAAGATCTCAAAGACAAAAGCCTCGAAGGAGCCGCTACCCCATCAGCATGACGGGATTCTACCGACTCAGGCTCCTGTAGGAAAATGCTCCTCTTCGCATAGTTCTCAAGTATGATGCAGTTGCTTACTCCAAACTCCATCATCAGAACAATTAATCTTCTGATGGTTTATATTTATTTTTAGATGCTCAATAATCTAGTAGGGTAATTATTTTTTATTATTGTAATTTTTTTTGTTTATTATTATTTTTATTTTTGTTTTAGAAGTTCCTCGGTTAGTCTTTGTGGATTGGAGGATCCTTCATTCCTCAGTGAATATTGGAGGATAGGAAGATCTTTCGATCCACATTGATCTTGGCTTTGCCCGTTTTTAATACAAAGATCTGAGCACCCTAATTCGATCATATTTCAATTCTCTATCCTAAATCTATGTCGTCGAGGTTATGTGCAAAGGGAGATCCCTCTTTTAAGAAAGCTCAATGGTGGCCTCATATCAAGGACGTGAGTGCATGCACTGGTGAAGACGTGGTGGTACGTCTTGCTGCTCATACCGAGGCGATGGATGGAGTGGCGTCGTTGTGCGACATCGAGCATGGAGATGTGAGTGGAACGGCAGATGAAGGCATTGAAGACAACTCTGCTGAGGCCCTAATTGAAAAGCTACCACACGACATCGAGGCACTTGTTGCGCCGTTGCCAAAACCAACTGTTTCGCAATATAAGAAGCCAATATTTATATACTTGACGGAGTATACCTCGGGAAAATCTGGCTCTAAGACGAGAGTGACATGTCCGATTGTACATTTATCTTTACCCAAAGTTCCTTCGGACAATGTTCAGCATTCTATGTTCGGCCCGATGCCAATGGAGGTAGATGCATCATCTCAGCCTAGTTCCATCGTTGCACTTGGGACTATCTCGGATCGTGAGCAACACTCGGCTGCAGATACACTTGCCAGACTTCTTGCTACTGATTGCGCTGCCTCTACTCCAACTCCTCAAGCTTGGACTTCTTCCCTAGATGGCGTGGAGATTGCGGAAGAATTGATGGCTCGGATATTCGATGAGGCCAGCAATCTCTACAGGCCTTCAATCCTCTAGCGAAGGTGTTGAAGTCTGCGGTCAATGATGCAGATTCAGACTCACTGAAGTTTAGCTAGGATTATAGGGCCGACTTGGAGTTGCTTCATGATGAAGCTGTTGTTGGGGAGAAGAGTGCACACTATGCTACCGATTGTGGTGGTCGACCCTCTACTGAAGGTACATCTCTTGGAGGCCGCTCTACCTTCACTACTCTCCTCTTTTTGCGATGTATTGATAGATAGGAATATCTTCTCATGTCATCGCCTTCTTGGTGCTCTATATATCTAGATGGGAAGATCTTTTGATGTCCTGGCCTCCTTCATTTGGTGCTTTATAAATCTAGATAGGAAGATCTTTCGATGTCCTAACCTCCTCCCTTCGGTGCTCTATATTGCTAGATAGGAAGATCTTTCAATGTCCTTCACTCTCTACTAACACTTGCTCTTTGGTTTGTTGTAGCTGAAATACTTCCACCTGCTCTGACTGTTGCCCCTTGCTCTACAAAGGTAATGGATCCGAGGTACACGGTCATCGTGGACTTGAATGGATTTCTAGTCCACAGAATTGATAGCGGTCGCGGTTGTATCCCTAGACCCAACTGTGTTCTGTTTTTGAACTAGTTGTGGAGTAAGGCTAATGTTGTGGTATGGAGTTGCGCCATTCCGAGAAACATAGAATTCATGTTAGACTGTGTTGTGTCTGGTTCTTCTCTCAAACGAGAGCAACTGCCGGTATTGTCACAGAACGATGTGACGTTTTCTTCCTTTCTCAGAAGCAAGGGCAAGACAGACAAGAAGTACATGATGAAAGATCTTAGAAAACTTAGAGGTGTTCTTGAGCATGTGGACCTTGATCGGGCATTGCTCGTTGACGACAACCCAAAGAAGAACCTCCTCAACAAGCAGTTCAATGTTGTTCATTCTTTAGAGTGGTCTGGTGAATTGCCGGACTGGTTCCTCATGAAAGCCATGCTTCCATGGCTGTAGATTATAATTGCCTCTAAGCTCCCTGTTGCTGATTTTGTTCGAGAGAATCCTCTTTCCGGATGTGGGGCTAGTACTGGATTTAAGAAGTCTGCGATTGCACGTAATATCGTATTAAGGTGTTCTAAACTATGGAATTCCAAGAATGGAAAATTTCATTGACTAAGCACTACTATCGGTGATTTGTTTATTTGTTAATATGGCTTCAATATATCCTTGTCAATGGTTTACAACTACTACATGTAACACGCTTCATGTCCTCTCTTGCTCTGATGCCTAGATAGGAATATTTTCCAATCTAACTTCCAGCTCTTCTCTTTTGTTTTGTTATGTTCGGCACATCTATCAATGTATCTATTGGAAGATCCCTCTATGTAGCTATCGTTTGATCAGTTTCTAATTGTGTATTGGTGATCCATGATAACAATTCAATAGCTATTACTGTCTATCTTTGCGCCCCACTTGAACGCCTATTACTTTTATGCTTACTTGATAATGTTTTTCATGGATGGGCAGATCTATCAATGCATCTATAGGTAGATCCGTCTATATAACTGTCGTTTGATGAATTTATCATTTAGTTTTGACCCATGATATAAATTCAATGGCTATAACTATCTTTCTTTGCGCTCATTTATTGTAATATTTTTCAATACTTTGCTATAACGGTAACATTGGCAGATCTTAAGGTCTAGCATCTTGTACATAATAATGTGCCAGAGTCTAGATTTCATCCTAAAGTCTTAATTTACCTAAATGTGGCATGTTTGCTACTAGCTACATTCAGTGCGTCTACTTTGGTGAGCTAGTGCGGGCACGTAACAACGAATTTGTACTTGCAAATTTTATGGCCCGTGGAACTATAAGTTGGTTTTTTATAAAATTATAGCACGCCCAATTTCCAAGCAATAATGAAGAAGTTACAATTGATAAATTGCAAGAGAGTTAGCCTTCGCAAGTTTTCAAGATTAGCAACTTTGGAGGTTCATAACTTTTGATTACTAAGAGATTTATTTGTGTTTTTTGTGCGTGTTCAAGAAAAGTAAAGCTGAACTTGTTGCAAGTAAGATTCAAATTGGTTGAAGTATAACCGAAGGAATGGCGGCCAATCAAGTTGAAAAAGGTCAGCGGCCAAAAGTTTTGAGAGCAGCATTTTTGAAGCTCTATATCTTTTAAGTGATAAGAGTTTTTGACGTGATTATTGCGGGAGCTGAAGCACAGACAAGACACCTCTATTGCGGTCAAGATTCAATTGTTTGGAGTAATGATGAAGGAGCTACGGCTAATTTAGTGGGTGGTGGTCTTATTGCCTCTACCGACCTCCTTGGACTTGAATCATACCCATTGTTTTATTTTTATGATGGTATCGTGCGGTTGAGAGTTGAATATAGATGTTGTTGATTTGATTGAAGTGTAATGTGCTTGTGTGGTTGATTTTCAGTGTTATTTGCATTGTATGTGGTCTAGTAGCTTGGATTTTTACTAAATATTCTGGTAAAAAGTTAAAGTCAAAATTAAATTAAATTAAATCAAAATAAAATAATATAAAAATCAAGATTCAAGATAGAAATTTGCGAGATAAAAGGTAAAACCTTAAATTAAGAATAAGTTTCAATCTAGAGGTAAAGTCTAACTTTCATGGATAAAATTAAGTTACTTGAGTTAAAATTATTTTTTTTAGGTAAAATTATTTTCCGTGGGTTAAAATTGAATTATTGAAAGTGAGTTTATTTTACACTAAGATTAATTAAAACTATCTTATCCAATATACCTTGAGTTAATTAAGTTTCATTTAAAAGTTAATCTATGTTACAAAAGATATAAATTGTGGATGGTGTATATTGGTGCAAAACAATGTGAGTGACAATTCATACCCTCTACTAAACGCAATGAAGGGTGGTGAATTATTGCTCACACCGATAAGAGAAGGCTTCGAAAGTATAGTTTGACAAAAGGACATCACCAGGATTGAGACTTGCAATTACCATAGATAGCCATGGGCTACAGAGTTAGGAAGCAAGCATCCTTGGCATCCTTTTGTCCTTACGTCTTGTTGTTCGGAAGACATTTAGTGTTGTTGAAGGCCATTAAGGCAAATACTGGTACTGTGTTGGCCAACATGGACAATCTAAACACGTGGGGGGTAGAAGTCAGCTAGGGTTACTCACTTTT
This sequence comes from Bryoerythrophyllum caledonicum, assembly GCA_963971425.1. NCBI lineage: Eukaryota > Viridiplantae > Streptophyta > Bryopsida > Pottiales > Pottiaceae > Bryoerythrophyllum > Bryoerythrophyllum caledonicum. The sequence goes on from OZ020514.1 coordinate 19,351,907, forward strand.
GGGCAAAAAAAATATACCTTGATGTATGTTTTTTAGACAAAAAAACTTGATTTTGCCCAATTTAATGGAAAAGGAAGGTTTTTCTTCAGAAAAAAGTATGTTTCAAGATGGATCTATGCATGATGTATGTGATTGGATAAGAAATCAAAGAAAAAATCAACATTGATTCCTATTTGAGGAGCCTTGAAGAAATATCTCGTTTTCTAGCAATAAAAGTAAAAATAAGTTTCTGATCTAGAATTTTCAATTATAATATATGAACACATTTTGGCATGAATGTGTTCCAAAACTTTTGAAGTATTTAACTTCCTAGAACTCTCAAAATAAGTATATTTGGCAAATGTCATATACTTGTGACAGGTATATATTGATGAAAGATATATTTATCTTGGCCCAATCGTAAGTCAGAACTCAACATTTTTGGGGTTCCTAGACTTTAAATCAAGGCAATTATCACATTCTAGCAATAGAATTCCAAGATTGGTCCTACATTCGCACTATGGAGCAAAAGAAGGTTCGTGACTCTTTCCAAAACCATTTGTGACACTATAAATATACCACCTTAGTGGACTTTCACCCTGGGCTCAAATGTGTGAGCAACTTACGGATTTGTTCAAGCGAGTGATGCCTATGGCATTGGAGAATCTCTATAGTGCTCAACATCGGGATACATTGCGTTATGCTATGATACGGAAAGAGGCTACCGACCGCAAGGGCGACGTTTTTCTCCTAGAGAATATGTATATTTGCAACAAGCAATGCCCACCACCTTGGATGTAACGGCGAGACATGTGATTTTACAAGTTTGTGAGATAAAGAACACAAGAGTGTTATTATTGGAGAGTTATAATGGTAAGATATGGAATGATCACACGTGTAATTGCGGGCCTTGCCATTTGCCACACATTGATGGCACGGTACATCCTCATCGTTCTCACATCTTTGTCGGATTACAATGTCGTTCATGCGATAGTGCCAAACGAGCAGCCACAATGGTCATTTTTGACTTGTGTTCAAAAGAGTGGCATCTAGAATATCAATCTCACCTCTTTTAGAGAAACTAGTGAGTCGATGGTCGTGTCTACATTGTTTAGCACATTGAGAGTCTACGTAGACAAGCTCTAGCCACTTGCAAGTATTGGAGGCGACTAACAATGGGGCTCTCATTGCACCCGGCCTATCCTTTGTCCATACAGTTTGTTAGTGTCTTTTTGGTAGGTGAACTTGATTTCTCTGGACTTGAGAAGTTTTCATGATCGGTTCTTCTTCCAATTTACGTGAATTGTGGGGTTTGCTAGTGTGAAAGGGGCTTCAGCACGATCGAAAGGGGCAAGTAATGAGATCTCTATAGACCAATTACTAAGTACTATGATCGGGGTATGTATTTCTTTTTCCTAGCCTAAGTTGCTGACTCGTTGATAGTTTCTTTTGTGAACTACTGTTTTCATTGTTTACGGAGATAATGGCAATGGTTTAGTCACCATTGCTTCGGGTTTCTTGCTAATTGTGCGTTCTTACCTGTTGGCACAATGTTATCTTTGCACAATGTATTTGACCACGACACTTTGGAGATGACATATGGATATCAATATGCATTTTGTTCTACTAAGAAACTTTTATGTAGCCGCTATAATATATTGCATACTTACAAACCAATATAAAGAACTTGGTCATTTCTACTCAAGCATGTACGAGGGCATACTTGAAGTACTTGCTACTTAAATGATATTTAACTAAATATGGACAAAACAAAGTCCACAAATGAAAACGACTCACAAACAAGTTACTAAGAAAAAAATACAGTCGGCGGGCAGCACAGGCCAAAGTAATAAAGCAAGAAAAATTTAATGGACAAATTCAAAGTTCAAAAAAAAGAAATACTAGTTGAAAAAAAAGAGACGTATGTTAATCAAAACAAATTACAGTGTGGACTGGCAGCCAATCAAAAAGTTGAGATCTCGAGAATCAATAAATACAACTGCCTAGAAGAAAACCATCCTAGAATAAAGTTGATCGGAAACTAATGACACGTACATGATCACTCTAAATCAGATTATACAACACAAATGTTCACCTTCATGAACTTTACAAAATGCATCCTTCAAATCACGGACAAAAACTAATCTAAAGACCATTGGCTGGCAGTCAAAAAAAAAGACCTAGTACTATTCGATTTCGTCCCATCCGACAACTGTGCGCCCATACTCACGCGCCTTTGAAACCGCCCAATGACACTGACCTGGTCGATGTGCTTGCTTCAAATATTCAGGGACGCTTGAAAATCTATGGAGCGGATGGATGAAGGGAAGGATGTCGGTCGCCACGTTAGGAATAACTTGGTCATTGTCTCGAAGGCTCAAATGACCTTTAAACGGCCTAGGAATATAACAAATGTTGTCAGGGTTTTTCCGGAGAGACCTTGGGTTCACATCCACAAATAGAACTTGATGAGGCAAGCATACAGAACGAGTATGATTCTTCTTAGAAAGAATAGACATCGTTTTGTAACTCCAAGGGAAATTTATGCTTTGCGCTAAGTCACGTCTCCTATAGACAAATGATAGCCTATCCATAACACCAATCGGAAGAATCTACCGCAAGACTAGTTGTAACTCCTCCATCGGCAACATTGACCAAAGTGCGACGTTAAAGCAAAAGAGAAACATATCAAAAAGCTTTTTCAGGCCGGGCCGGCAAACTATATTCTCTTGAGTGCAAGAACCAGAAGTTGGCACACGTGGTTTTATATAGCAAAGGAGCCCATTGACACAGAGGAAAACACTTTTTCAATGCGGTGAAGGAGTTCCATAAAAGCATTTGAAATAAAAGGATGACCTTTAAAAAAAAAAAAAAGACAATCGTCATAATGCCGAATATTAAGGACGGATGAAAACACTATACCGTCGGCTGCCAGCCGACGTTGCATAACAACGCACAGGACCATCATAAGAGATGAAGCACACACATGTGATAAATGCAATACATATACACCGGAAAATTGGAATGAGAAAATATATCTTAAGATCGCAAAAATTTAGAAATTACAAGGTAATGAAGGATTAGTTTCTGATTGTCGATAGAAGTAAAGAAAAAAAGAAACTCGGAAAAGCCCATTTGAGAATAAATGGATACTCAGTTCAAGTAGGCAATTATCAGCTCGGATACCACTTTATCAGGAGAGTATGACGCGTCGAAACCCAAGGCGTGGAGATAGATGACCTCCCTGCACTTTTGATGCTGAAACGACCCAGGGTACAGTCGAGAAGTTTCGAATTCCCAGTTTGCATGGCAGTACTCTTGAATATTGACTTCAGACTTCAAAAGTCCCGAGAGAAAGGGAATTAACGCACTCAATAGATACGGCTGCATCCGGGGAACTGAGATCTCTGGAATATTATACTTAAATAGAGAAGAATGAACAGCATTATAGGGGCTATTGAGGGTATTCTAGAGAAGAAAGGGATCAACGAGAAGCGTGTTCCGCTCATTTGCATCAGGCCCGATTATATAGCATCTATCAGAAAACAAACAAGCCAACCTCTTCAGCAACGGCGCAACTAAAGTCGTGGGATTCTTGGCCGTGGAGGAATCAGAGTAGGTAGTGCCCAATACTTTTGTGTCCTTTCGCAAGTCGGGGAAAACATCGAATAAGTGATCCATGTGTTGATGGATATCTCTAGACTTATTGGTTGACCAAAAGGCCAACGAAAAGGACGACTGGCAAAAAGCAAGGAACTCTCGAAGCCCAGGCCTAGATTTCTGATGAAAGCTCTTCCTCTTAGTATTGCCACAACAAACAATATTTTCGGCGAAGAGAAGCCCCCTTAGTTCAAGGACGAGGTAGTAGCTTGAAGGACCCACCTGAATGTTCCTAGGAACCACATCAAAGCTGAGGTCGGCAGCGGGAACTGAAGCAGACAAAGGTGTCGGCAGGGAGCCGACAACATTGACACGGATAGGACAAGCACCATCTGAAACTTAATCGTCGATGTTTACCTCCTTGATGTGACAGCGGGTGGAGCCGGAAATGACAGCGACATTCCCAGGATGCATCGATGACACGATCTCAACTACAACAGCAGGTTTGAATACAACTGCAGGCTCCCTGCCACGCTAAAGTGAGCATTGGCCAGAATTGACATGAAATCCACGACCGCAAGAGGCACCAGGGACGTCTTGATTCTCCAGTCTCTCGTAATCACCCAATAGTGACTGGAATCCGCTAAAGCGTGGGGAGATGTCAGTCAAGTCAATGTCTTCCGGATCAGTTGCGACGGCAAGTTGGTGTGAAATTTCCCCAAGAACTCCAACTTCAAGGAATGAATTTTGCATCTGAAGTCAATAAAGCAGACATGCATAGATTCAATGAGGCACCAATCACAAATGATTGTTCAAAAAACAAAAGAGCTTTATTATCAAAAATTTGTATTTATAGCAAGTCAATAAAGGTGTGACAAAATGAACGTTCAAGGGCGTCGGCTGGCAGCCGACGCTGCTATCCTATGAAGAAGAAATGTTGAGACGCATCGAGCTGGGGTAAGCTTCGACGTATTATGCCCACTTTTTGTCATGAGGCCAAAGGTGAGGTTATCCGGTCAAATCGATGTTCTCACAAACATACTGAAGAACAGACAATCTCGATGAAAGCAAATCGGAAAGGAACTGAACGACACCAAGAAGAACGACATTCTTCACGGTCTCCTTTGAAGTCCGATCGAATGTCAGTGGATGCATGACATTGGGGGGGCTCTTCTAGACATTAGCAAAACGACAACAGTCAAGAAGAAGAGTGTATAGGCTATTTGCTCCAGTGCCTAACAAGCCGGTCGGATGCAAAAACATGGTAGAAAGCTTGCGGATATAAAGAGTCCGACCATTGGACAATGTCGTTGTTGTGTCGCAAAAACTGTTGTGGAAATGATGTCTAATTTCTCTAACAATGCCACACTGTCCTTTAAGAGCTATCATTTGTAATTTCAGAAAAGCGCTGGATTGGTCACTCCAAACTGCCATAGTGAAGTTGGAAACACGGAACTCGAGAAACTCTTTCAGCATCGGCCGGAAGATGGTATGCCATTTCCTATCCACTAAAATACCTTGCGCCATCAAGAGACCATTCAAAGATAGGACAAGGAAGTACTTATTGACCTTCTCAGATGGTCCGGCACACAGCAATAAAGACCACTCACTTGCGTCGCCAACTCTTGAGTTAACCTGGAGAAATGAATGGATGACGACGCATGAATTAAGAAACCATCAAGTGCATAGGTAGTTGAGATAATTACAAGCGATGTTTATTATGGGTAAACATTCAAAAAATATAATATTACTATGCAAACTCGAAAATAAAATTCCATAGTCATGACAAAAGTCACGAAAAGAAATGGAATGAATTTCAGCATCGGCTGGCAGCCGACGGATTGAACTAACGTCTACTTGGAAGTGACCTTGGACGCTTCTTGCTTGGAAAGGACCAAACAAACTGCCCTCACTCCGCTTGACGTGGAAGCAATCGAGGGTTACCCGGGACGGATACCAACACAGTCTTCACAGGGTCAACAGGCTTGGGTTCAAGGAAGGTCATTCTGCGGCCGCCAGGCACAGCAGCGACGACGGCAGCATCAAGCACGACCGTATCTACACTAGCTGACAGCTCATCATTCAATTCCGGATTTGCAACTTCAGGACAAGGACGACGAGGCTTGTCACTCCGAAAGGGCTCGACAAACTTCTTGACCATGATAAGGTGGTCCACAGTTGAGGTGTACTTGGGAATAGTCCACCCCAATTCCTTCATCGCACTCAGAAAGGAAGTTATCACCGAGAGAGCTTCCTAAATGTCGCCGGCAGTCTCAGTTGAAGTGAGAGTGTAGGGCATCGAATGAATGGCGTTATATGGAGAATTCTTGACGTTCGAGTACGGATGAACGTCAATCAAGAGGGTGGTGGCGCTATTGGCTCCTTTCCCTATCAATTCCCCATAACTAAGAAATAGCGTTGACAGCCTCTTGAGGTAGAATTTCTTGCCATCGACAGTATACCGAGCGACATCGCAAAAGGTATTATCAAAGACATGTTTGATTCTGTGAAGAATGTATTCAAACTAATCTTGTTGGTCATTAAGAAGAGTCCCCACTCCAGCCGGACTTTCGGAACTCCAAATGACGACAGTAAAATTATCAACACAATACTTGAGAAACTGTTGGGTGTGAGGCCGGAACTTAGTAACACGGTCATTGCCATGCGAGAGAACCAAACCATTCAATTCAAGTATAAGGAAGTAATCTTTGAGGGGTGTCAAACCCACCTGAACCATGTGCTCAAACGCTTCGGATTCTCGATCAGCAGCAACGTGCTCCACAACACCAGAAGTAGCAAGTACAAAGGTACTAGTCCCCTGATCAACTGGTTTAAAGAAAGACCATTTACAAGACATTAGATCCTAAATCGGCTGCTAGCCGACGGACCGACTCGAAAGATTAGACAAGGTCAGAGAATAATTCATAAAATCAAACATAAAATTAGCAATGCACCTGACCACAGAATCAAAAAGGGTTTATAAATATTTCAAAAAATTAGTTGCACACTAGGTTACTAAATTCTGAACCTACAGCAAGCTAACTAACAAACTACCTCCGGATTGATTGCCTGCACGATCTACGTGAAGAGACAGGGGCTCGTTGGAAAGATCTTTGCCATCGGGGGTCATTGGCGTGCCCGATCTTGAAGAAGAACTGCTTCTTGCACCGCGCTTCGCAATAGAACCCTTTGTCTTTGCCGATGGAGACTTCGGCCGCTTCAATCTAGAAGTTTTTCTATTATCTTTGACCTATTCGCTTTAAGGCTTCCATGAGGGACGTCAGTACCAGTAGAAATCACGGGAACTTCTTTTTGAGGTCCCTACTCGACGATGCCTAAATCCGGAGTAATCAGTCTCCGAGTAGCACAGTTTTCGCAAGATTAAGAGGATGGAGGGTCTTTGCCTTAGGACTTGCCACAGATGTGCGGACACCTCGGACAACTATTTCAACTTGGAGTTGCTCGGCCATATTGATGACCACAAAACCAGCACGCAGCGTCTCTTCCACTACTATAGGTAACACTTCTGGCACAGTAAACTGATGTCCTTCGCCGATTGGGGTATCGGATGGTCCAGACTGGCCTTGTCATCATTCAACCCGATATCACGATCCAACATCTCGTCGCCCGATAAATTATGCACTTCCAACGGATTCCGTAAACTGGATGGTTGGGTGGAACGGACCACAAATTCTTCCACTACCTCCAAAGCAACTCGAGCAAAATCATCGTGTTCCACGACCTCCGGGCCGACGCTAAATTATCTCCAAGCTGAGTAGCCCCAAATGATGAATCAGACTGATGAGGCCAGGTGATTCGATTAGGTACACCAAGCGGCTGCGGAAGAAATGACATGTTCTTTACATGCTCCTTCGCGATAGCAACGTCAGCTTCCTCGTGCACAAAATCAATTAGAGTTGCTTTTGCGCGCTGAGCACAAATACGATAAGTTATGTCAGTAGTCCGCTGCAAAAAATTGTCGACTGCCAGTGGACGGGATGCAATGACAATAATCGGTAAACGTAGGACGAAAAAAAACAGCAAGCACGATAAGGGGTAAGGAAACCAACCAAGGCCAAAGTTGTAACATTCCCACCACCCTAGGCATTGAAGAGGTCAGGTTTGATTCTTTCATCACTAAGGTGGGACCCAAAATTGCCGTGGGGTAAAAGCAAGCTACACCGGTATAAAAAACATGTCACAAGTTGTTTTTGTAGGAGAAACGAACATTCTTTCGTCTACCAAACAAGATGTACCTTTGTTTTCAAATTTTTGATGATGGAATGTTGTTTCCAACTTGAATGGCATTAAACAAATGCTAAAAATTTGGTTGGTCGATCAATGATTTCATCTGTATGACTGAATTTGTGGGAGAAATATATTTGTCACAAAATACTAGATTTGTACAAATATACTGTTTTTGAGTGATTAGTGATACGTATGATGATGAAAATTTGCATGCACATTGATATGGTGATGTGAATGGACTATCCAATAAAAATAATCAAATTTTCAAATCCAATTGGTAGAAAACAAGCTGATCGTACATGGTTCAAAATGACTAAGAATTGGGTCGTTTCTTTAATGGATTTTTGTCAAAAACAGTGCTTCATATATAATCCTAGGTTGGCAAATGGTGGCTTTTTAAAAATAAATAAATTTATATCCTTTTTTTGAAAGTTAAGTTTAAAATACACTAAAATTCTACCATGGTCTTTGCCCAAAATGAGGTGGGTGTAGCATGCTTTCACCCCATGAGCAAAGCCATGCAAGGATTGCACACATTTCCACACCAGCTCACGGTCAAGGGCCAAGCAGTGTCGTCATAGACAAGATTAAGAGGCTTCGTCAATCCTGTCACCTTCTTGAACTGGTTGAATCTTTCACGCTCATCACTCGGCTTGTTGTAGAGGATTCCGACGTAAGCGAGAGGTCTGTCGTGCATGGCCGACACCTTGAACTTCCAGCTACTGTCAGGGAGGTAGCGAATTGTGTAGACGGCACATAGCCTAGTCGAACCGCAACATTCCGACTCAATTTGGAAACACGAATTGTTGTAAGTTTTAAGAACAGTAGGAGCAGAATTCTCACACTGATCATCATCACTCACTCACAGCACCCTCTGCACAACTGCTTTGAGCCCATCTCTGCCAATAAAGATCGATTCCCCTGCTTCGTCAAATCCGAACACAACGAACATCTCGCGAGCTCCCTTCTCGAGTTGCACGTCTCCTTTGTCGCCGATCTTCTTCACCTATTCGACAAGCCCCTTCGCAACACGAACATCAAAGCGAATGGCGAACTCATCAACCAGATCCTCATCACAAAGAACGGCGTACTTCTTCACGGCCGACCAAATCTCGGGCGGGGCCTCATTAGTTGTTCGAGTAATGCCGTTGTTCCTCCCCTATAAGAATGTTGCGCCGGCATCGAACTGCTCCAACTCGCACCGGATGTTATCAAGGGTTTCATCGTTGATACCCTTCTCAGTTGCAAGCAACGTAAATTGCTCATACGCCTACGAAACATATGCGGACTCTCCAGGCTTCTTCAGTGGATAATTGCCGTACTTCAGCATCAATTTGTTCTTGATGATGTAGTTCATCTTCACATCCTTTACCCACGACTTCATCAATACACCAACATCCCCCTTCTCCTTTCTTGTGCTGACCTTAATATACACCTTCTTATCCAGGATCACCTCAGCCAGCTTCATGGAGTTTTTGTCACGCAGGTTGATAAGGTACGAAAGGTCCGTGTACGTGATGTCCCGCTGCGGAATTCAAGGAATCTGAAGAGGAGGTTGTCCGTTCTCTCCAATTAATTGACCCATCTGCCAGGCGGTGAAAACCACTTGCCACTTGTTGTAGAGGTCATCAGGAACAAAAACAAGGGGTAGCTTCTAGGTCTTCACGTCTTTAGCCTTACAAATAATTATAGTGAGGTGATTCTTGCAAAATTCCTACAACAATCACAATGAATACAATGAGGTTCCAAGGGATGTCAAGCCGTCGGCTGCCAGCCGACGGTCAGATACACTTAAGCAACACTACACGGATAGCATGAACGAGCAAGTGAGTAGTAAAAATACCTTCCAGGCAGCATGGTCTTGAAGCTTGTCAACAACCGAGCTCAACCTACCTCTCCCTCGTTCTCCGAAGCTGGGGAACATAGGTCTCTTTTGCTTTCTTCTCAGCAACATCAATGTTCGGGAGGTTTGAAATTTTCACGAGGTCGTCTTGAGTATTCGACTAGAGTATGATTATGTCCCACTCCATGAAATACTTTGCTCTTGAAGATTCGGGGTCCTCCATCTCGAGCTTCTTACACACAGAGTACGTGTGTTGCCCACCAATGATGAACCAATGACAATTTGGTTCGTCATACCACCTGTAGGTCTGTCCGCCGAAATGAACTTGGTCCTCCATCATTTTGGGCACGCTCCTGCAAAGAAGTTCCATACCCTTTAACTCCTTGCCATCTTGAGCAGAACCTGTTGGAGCACGCAGAGGAACGCAGTTTAGTGGCGGTGTTGCCCGCCATGAACCAACGGCTTTGTAGATGACCCGGAGTTGGTCGAGGCGCCTTTTGACGAGTTCACGGTAAACCATTCCATGGGGCGCAAGGTGGATCTTAGAGGAATGAATCTTAACTAGCAGAACCTGCTGCCCGAATGGATAACAACGCCCCAATCCTTTCTGACCGTGTTGTACATTCCCTCGACCTCCTTACTATTGGTACTGGATGAGAGGTTGTTCAGACATACCAGTGCTTCGGCCACAATCTTCACCTTTGCAGTCTTCTTAGACGCTCGCTTCTTTGGAGCCTTCGGTGGCAACACGTCTGTATCAGGTGCTCTAGCAACAACAGTCAGTGCTGAACTACTAGCTTTTCTGGAGGCCCTTCGCTTCTTTACAGCTTTACATCTGCCACGCCCCTCAGATCCGCCATTGAGCTCCACTCTTTGGTCCTTTGCCTGCATAAAGCACTCGACCAATTCCGCACAGCTCTTTGGTTGCAAGTCGGTAAATTGCATGCCCACCTCCTGTGCCGACGTGCATAGCTCTTGTAAGCGGAGGGCCCAATAGATTCTTACAGCATAAGACTTTGGGTCGTCGTCAGCCATTTGAACCTTCACCTTTAGCAGGAGTCAAATAGAGTCGTCGTCCTCAGGATCTTCTATAATATCCATCACGGCGACCAGGGTTCCACCAAGAAAACTCCTGCCCATGTGCTTCTCGTTAATTTCCATTTCAGTCACCCCCCCCGGCCTCTAGGAAATGCTCCATTCTGTTAATTCACAACGAGCCTCGAATGTGGCTTTCGATACCTGATTATCCAGCCAGAGCGCCTCGTCCTCACTAATACATTGCCCAAATAGCCACTTCAGCTTACTCAACTTGCGCAACAAGTCAGCAAGCATTATTTGTGAGCCGTGTCATTGTAGTATGTTGTCGGCTGGCAGCCAACGGAAGTGCACAGTTGCTAAAATATCTTACGATATGACATTTGATGGAATTAACCAAAAAAAAAAATGGAAAATATATACACCTTGTCGTCGGCTGGTAGCCGACGGTGAAAGAGAAACATATCTATTGATTGAAGACATTTTGTCGGCTGCTCGAAAAAACCTGTCGGCTGGTGGCTTGGACTCTAGCGCTAGAGCTCCTCCGCCTCGTTCCGCCTGTTGGGTACTTATGTACTACTTTCTTTAACTGCCGAAAACACTACATCGGCTGGCCGCGGACGGATTTAGTTCTAAACTAGGAAAAACTTTACATCCTAACCTTGAAGTTGCTCAACTAAACTAGGAAGAGCAGATTGCAAATGATCTGATTTGGTGGAAACCTGACCTTTTATACCTTGTCGAATCTGAACGCCGCGATCGTTCGAACATCTTTCATCCTTAATCGAAAGGCCATCAAAGAGTCTTGGTAGTCTGATTGTCTGATAGTCTCGGTAGTCTGATAGTTTACATCCAACGAGCTGGATTTTCAATTGGCATTTTCAATTTAATTTAAAATCATTTTCAATTTTACTAATCGTTTTTGTGTTCTCATGTAACTTTCTTTTTAGTATTCTAATATAGATTTTCTTAAATATCTCTTTTATATATTTATTTATTTTTGGTAATTGCTTTTCAGTTTGGCTCATAATCTTGACTGATTCTAGGCTTTCGATTTCGACTCATTCATCCTCATTATTTTTATTTTATTTTTGATTCTCTGGAAAATCTTTTCAGATTTCGTAATGAAGTTTCACATTCGATTCCGTATTTTGATACCGTGTAACTCGACCTTGTTGCTTCACCTTACTGTTGTATCTGCGTTGAGCACATGAATATTTGAAGTCTTGATACTCTAAACACTGGCAACCGAATCTGTGCACAAAAGTGTTCCTTCCCAATTTGTTTCTGCATTCCATGTAATCACGAACATGCTCTATCTGATTCTCGATTTTCCAAGTCTCATGCGAAAGCATTGAAATCCATTGGAAGTTCACCCAAAATTCTAAACCCTAATCTTGAACCCTAATCCATAAACCTAAAGCATCGATTTTGACTCAGTGACGCATGCATTCGCCTTCACCCTATTTGTGAGCCATTCTTGAGCTGGATGTGTAATCCATAGGTCAATTTTAGGGGCAAATTTTGTCGGCTCCCAACCAATAAATCCAAGTTGGCATTCTGGATCATGGATTGCGGACCCATTTTATCGTTCATGAAGAACGGAAAATCAAGTCAATGGAAGCCCCGTAAAGGTGTTCAAGCCGCCCTAACTCACTCGGGCCTCTACTTTGTTGGTCGCGCAATCGGTCAAAAAATCATTCTAAGGGATCCATGGATTATTTGTATCAAGGTGATCAAAGTTTCTGATTTGATGGAAATGCCTATTCCGTTCCCAACTGATGGTTTAACCATGCTTTCCGAATGTTGTAGTCGGTCAATCGATTGAGAGGCAGCTCACCTTCGGCCATTCACTGTCATTGACGAACTCACTAAGGATCCAGCGGAATCCACATTGCAGCCCATTGTGGATATCAAACGAGCTTAGTTGTTTCTGAACCTTCGTGACCGCATGAAGGTTGCCCTCCTTGTTGATGTCATGGATCAAAACTATTGTGCAGGCATTGGAGTTATCAACGAGTGCTCACCAAAGGGATCGTGGGAAGGGTTCCTAATTCCTCACAGCTTCTTTCTGGTTGTCCGAGTCTAGACAGTAAATGTCAAGTTCCTCATTCCAAGGGTCAAATGTGATCAATTTCAGTATTCGGATCAACCACAATGGAGGAACAAGTACTGCCATTTGCTCGACAATAACTTTGCATTAGTTGGGCGGGCGATGATTGAAGTTTACCTTCCGCATGAGGCATATGAGGCGAACATATTGGGTGACACTGACGTTGGCGTACTCTTTGTTTCTAGGCATGAAGATCTTCAGATGACCACGTTGTGCTGGAAGATTTCGCACATGCGCCTGGAAGGTGGTCCTCTACTGTCTGAGTGCCTTATCTACTGTTTTGAGCACAATCAAGCCTCATGTAAAGATGACGGGCTGGAGGGGGTGGCCAAGGATCCATAGAGAGGAATGAAACGGAAGCTTAAGCAAAAGAGCAATGTTTCTGTTACCAAGTTTCTGGTACAAAAGATCGGCAACACAGGTGGTGCCACCAACGGAAGAACCTCGGGCACCAACTTCCGAATTCAAGGTCAAGGACCCGAAATTGACTCCGAAACATAGTGGACACCATTAAGGTAGGGGTGGAGGAATCACCTAGGCATAGGAGCCCTAGGCTCAAGGGTGTATAGGATCCTAGATCCTAGATCCTAGTTAGATCTAGGATTAGTGTTAGGAAATTCTTAGTTACTTAGTTTTAGTAGCAATTAACGATGGGGCTCCGACTAGCACCCGACTACCAAATTCTAGACTAAGAAACTTCATACCTACCTTAAGATTTAGGAACGGTACATCCAGATCTCAGATTCTAAATTTTTGGATCTGAGCCCGAAATTATCGGACTTTTGGAGATAAGGCCTTTTTGCTGCTAGAATAAGATTTTCCGGATTTCCCGTGGATAAGATAGACTTAAAATTAGGAAACTTAGTTAGTACTTAGTAGGTGAGTTTTATGAGCTCGTCATCTTGTTTCTCTCACTGAGAATGTTTTCAATCCATTACTATGTTGTTTATTTCAAACTTGTGGTGATTGAGAGTATTCTTGTGAAGAACGGATCCATTGTGATTGAGGTGTGGTGATCTAGTTCTCTTGTAGCGGGTGTTAAAGTGCTTGTAATTGAAGTAACCGGTTGGGATTTGCATTGGGAGATTGCCCGGAAGAGCTGGATGAGAGATTAAGAAGAGCCATGACATTTATCAAGGTCAAGAGGTAGATAGGAGGGGAAGAGACGTATTGCAGAGGTGTGTCTGGTAGTCTCTAGGGCACGGAAAGTCCGTGTGAACCCGGATTTTGGTTGAGGTCGGAATTTCCTTCTACGATAGGAAAAAAGCCTGGTGTGTATGTCTAGAAGGTGATTTTCTTGCAGATTGAAATGCTCACTCATTAGAAACCACCATAGTACTAACCCGAATGTTGTTGTAGTCTAGATTTGCCTTTGCGTGAACGCAATCGGAAGGCCTTCTGGATGTTGTGAGTACGGGGTCCGACAACAACAATCACCACCGGTTAGCAGAGTAGGAAGAGTGGGTATCTAGCCACTTTAAGTTACAAGATAGTGGGTATCTAGCCTCTCTAAGTCACAAAATAGTGAGGAATCCGGCCACTTATACAAAACATGATCAGTGGCCTTCTAGTCACTCGTTTAAATGGTTCGGAAGACTCTCTGAGGAGGAACAGAGATAAATCAAACTCCCTTTCAGCTGTCTGGAAATTAGTTCCGGAAGCTATTGTAATAATTTCGGAATCCGGAAGGTTTCGGTTATTGAGCAAAGGAATGAGTAGGATAGCTAACCCGTGGAGTAAGGTTTGGTAGTTTAGTCATTCAGGAAAGAAACAATAGAACTATATGGGAACGACACTGAAGTGGTTTACTTTGTTTGTATTCAATGACAATTAAGTGGAAATCGGAGGAAAACTGATTCGACGACTTGCAACAAGATGCCATTGGACAACATATCTTTCACCAGAAGAATGGTGAAAAAATGTCGCAGCTGAGGTTGGTAGGCACCGCTACAAATTTGAGAGTATCGTAAAGTGTCATGGTGTTGACCGATGGAAAAATTCTTGAGGGTTATAGGCATAGCCCGCTTAATGAACTCTGCTTGAACCCGTAGACATTAGGTCCATACATGGTTGTTCGGCCGTCCGTCCGTCCAATAGTGTTCGTCACTCCGGCTGTCCGTCCAATAGAGGCTGTTGTCCGTCCAATAAGGGCCAAGCCTAGTTTGACCATGAATCAAGGTAAATCAATTTACCCACTGCCACGAAGGCGACTATGTGGCTGGCACCTCAACAACTGGGTTGCGCGCGTGTAGATAGGAGGAGGGCATAAAGGAGGCGAGGACATAAGGGAGGCGGTTTTGTGAGCCCCAAAACCGGCTCACGATGTCATTTGGGCGTGAATATCAACTAATTAACATTAGGAAGTGGTAGTTAGGGTGAGATGGTTAAACTAAACCACCTAGAGTGGGCAAATGGCTCAAAAAGGCCTTTTACTTGCCATTTCCTAATTTAGAAGGAGGTCATCATCCTCAATTGGGGATTTAATTTTGTTAAAAACTAAAAATTAAAAAAAACTCATCATGTGGTCTGTGGTTTGGTGTGGCGATCCATGCACGCGCAGGATTGCGAGCGACTTGTGGCGTTCTTGTGGGATTTAGAGTCGGTGCGCGCGCGGAGAGTTGGTAGGTGCTGCGACGAAGCCGAGGGCTGCGTCCTGTCTGTGGACGCGCACGGAGTGAGAGCGGAAGACGATCCGCGGCGTCTGCGGTTGGAGCGCAGCGAGCAGGAGTAAGACCAGCGCTGGATTCAGTGACCTAGAAGAGTGAACATTGGAGAGGACATGAGCAAAGGATCCGCGGTAGTCGGTCGAGTTGTGCGCGGAAGCAGCTGCCCGGAGAGTTGTGCGTGGGTAGTTTCGGGGTTCGGGGTCGCGTTTGTGCCGGATCTGAGTCATTGCTGCACCAGAGTTGAGGCGCCTGAATCTGTGGGCGGAAAGTGTGAAGGCGCGCTTCGATTGGACAAGATCGGAAGACAGAGGTGTTGGAGTCCGTGGAGGGGCGTTTTAATTTTTTATTGCTAATGCCGTGCACGATGAGGGAGTGAGTGCGAGGTTTTTGGGTGTGTGATGGGGTTTGTGTTCGGCGAGAGAAGCGCCGGAGGGCTGGAGCAGCGTGCGGAGCGGACAACAAGGTGCGGAGGAGGCTCTGGCGTGCACAAGGAAGTGCAGGGCGAGAGATCGGGAAGGGCCCGAGGAAGCACCGAGGCGAAGACGACCAGGCCACGGAGCAAGAGCGAAAGCGGTGGAGCGCAGGAGACTGCAGCAAGGATGGATTAGCTGCAAGGTCACCTAGGCCACTGATCAGGGAGTCCTTATGCTCCTCAGTTCTCATGTTTCTGCGATCACGGCAGAGGTTTTGTTGTAGATCCTTGCATGCTTGGCGATAAAAAAGAATTTCAATTTAAACTTTAATACGGAAGCGCTTCCCAATTTAATTAAGGATTTAGGTCATTAAGTTAATGCATCAATCCATACAAATTGCATGTGAATCGGCCTTAGTAGGAATCAGCTCATGAATCGCTTAGGATCAGACATGCACTTAGCTTCAGCTGGACAAGGCTGTGAGGCAACACTAAATACATGGATCTTGTTGTGATTAATTTTATGGATATTAATGCTAGCAGTGCGCTCCATGTGTTCTTGCTCAGCTGGTGAATGATGCGTGAATTGTGGGTAAAATTGTATGTGAGAGGTATGGGAAGTATGAGTGTAACGTCATGGTCACTGGGGTACTCCTGTTCGTCCGTACGTTGAGGCTACCAAGGTCTGATTGAATGATTGATAGCTTCATCGTCAAGAACATTGCAATTCAGTACAATGGGTGGTGAAAACACCCAATTTCGAGTAAGCCTCCTCAAGTTATGGGTGGTCAAAGTTATGCCTTGAATTATGAATGTAGTCTGTCGCTGGTTGTCCTGATTGGGTCGATACTAGAGTCTGATCTGAATTTTTATTAGCTCATTAAGTTCATCATGAAAAATCAATAAGGTTAGGCTGAAGAAATTCCGAATTCGAAGAAAGACACAAGAAGTTCTTCACGTTGGAAGTTTTCTGAAAATTGGAAGAACTGTCTGCTACTTGGCTGCCTGGGAGGGTCGTGTGTTGGTCCGGATTTGATTTCCAGGGGTTTAGTCAAGTTGGTAAGGGGCTGTTGGTCATCAAGGAAGAAAAATATCAGAAATTGGAACCTCTGATCAAATTACATGGGCTACTGAAGTTGGACCATAAGGTAGGGCATAATTCAGGCTAATCAGCCAAGACTAATCAAAGACTAGGTGGAAAATAAATAAATAAATAAATAAAATTAAATATATATATATATTAGAAAATTTAAAAGAATTCAAAGTAAAAGAAAAGAAAGCAAGGAGAAAGAACCAAAACAAAAAACATATATATAAAGAAAAGAAAAGGGGGAATGCAACAAGAACGGTCGAAGTAAAGGGAAACCAGTCCTAAAAGGAACCACAATCTATAGCCAAGTGCCGAAAGAACCTTGTGATGCTTGTAAGCGCATGTTTTGAGTACTGATTATACAAGGACTGAATCCCTGAAGTAGGGTCTCGTGTTCAAGGTAAGCTTCCCGCTAGGAGGGATTATTTTGGCTCACAGCACGCATACATGGAGGGATCGAGCGAGTACTGCAAGTAGCCGGGCGCGTGCTGTGAAGGACTGGGCCCATACCAGGGAGCCTGGGTGCGTCTGACCAAGATCGCGCGCGCGCTGGGGGTTGGGCGCGGTCGTGGAGAGGTTGTGCGCGTACGTAGAGGGGACTGAGCGTGTTCGTATAGGGGGCAAGGCTGGGCGAGTGGCATGTAGAAGCGCGCACGTACGAGTATGGAATTCAGGGGTTGCGCGCGCTCTTGACTGCTTAACATACATGAACTTCATATCGCAATGTATATGAACAATGTTAATCTTTTATTTATCACAACATGGGCAAAACACACTGTTACATTACAATACTAGTACATATTGCAAAATGATCAACAATTTGCTTTCACTATCAAAACGCTATGCCAAAATTGCTATATGTCATAGTGGAAGCAAGCGTCCGGAACTTCAAAGTTGAATGGTTTAGCCATTAGCTCCTCAACCACTTTGGAGACTGTTGGACGTTTCATTGGATCTTGCTCTAGTAACTTGTCGATC
Organism: Bryoerythrophyllum caledonicum; assembly: GCA_963971425.1. Lineage (NCBI taxonomy): Eukaryota > Viridiplantae > Streptophyta > Bryopsida > Pottiales > Pottiaceae > Bryoerythrophyllum > Bryoerythrophyllum caledonicum. The sequence continues at coordinate 19,369,871 of OZ020514.1, forward strand.
TTCACTTGAAAAGCTGTGTTGTAGACGGTTGATTTGAAGAATGCATAGTCGGATTCGTTTGCCCTAATCGCTCTAGCCATCCACCCAACGGAGTACGAATCGGCGAGCTAGGTGTATTGGTGTCGCCGTTGCATCACATCCAATGTCGTTTCCGAGTTTTGTCGGCCAAATTTGTAAAACAGCTCTGGAGCTACCCAATATCGTTTACGGCGTTGATTGTCAAGCTCCCTCTCAGTCTGAAATCCATATTTTGATGGCTCTTTGTGTGATACTCGGCTCGCAATTTCCCAATCACAAACGCCAATGAGGACGGACCCTGGTTTCTCTGGAGGAAAGTAGAGAAGCACGTTTGTGATCCACGATGCTGACCTTCCGAACCTTTCCTTATCCACCAACGGCGTCATATCCGGCAAGTCCATAGACTCCGATATCTTCTCGAAGAAATCGCACGTTGTGCAATATATGCATCTCCATGGCCGATGTCATTGCTTATTATTCCAAGGCATGCCTCTGGTACAAGAGCTTGAAAACTTGCCGATGGTGGTCTTCACACCTTTGAGGAACTTGCGGAGTTCCAAGTCTCGAGGCTGATGCTGGCCCCGACGAGGTTTTTCCACCTCACAATCAATTACATGTGATGCATTACTTGTACATTGAGTGATTACTCTCTCCATGAATGAGGCATAGTGGTACATGCCGTATGCATCCTTGTGCGATTCAGAGCTCTCCAGAGCGCGCTCGAATTTTGACTAGAGGTCGGCCTATAGGCACATGATTCATGGCTCTCCCTTCTATAAATAAACATGACAGAATAGCACCACGTTAGTTTTACACCACCAACGGTAATAATGTATTGCCACATCTTGAAGAAATGCGGTATACTCCTTTAGTGGATAACCGGCATCCATCTCGTGTGCAGACATTTTTTGCTTCGCCCTCTTTGACGATGCCTTCGGTTCATCGGAAGGATTGTGGCTCAACTCTGCAACGCTAGTAGGTGGAAGCTCAGATGCATCTGGAGCATCTAAATGAACATATGCGGGGCGCTTTCCAATATTACGATTAGTGACCATTGCAATGAGCACAACCCTAGACAAACTAGAATTAAAAAAAATCAAAACCTTCCCCCCCTTATGTGTGGTGGCCCCCCTCTTAGTTCCTAGCAAAGTACGATTAGTACTAGGATAAGGAGCCACTTGAGAGGAGCCTATGTGAATTGAGATTAGAACCTGTCCCATTTATAGTAAAATGATAAACCATGGCCTCGCATGCGCCTAACCTAGACGCCACGCGCCCCTCTTGGATTCGCACGCGCCAGCCCGTTCCTACTCGCACCCGGCCTACAACAATACGCACCTGGCCCGGATTGAGACGCGCCCGCCTTGGCTGATGACGTGTGTGGCTCCACGCCACGCGTGCATTCTTCTTTAGCCATGCGCCTGACCGCCCTATGTACGCGCGCGCCCCAAATTCCACACGCCCGACCCCAGATTGTACGCGCGAGACCGTAGATCCTACACGTGAGACCCCAAATTGTACGCACGAGGCCCCCAATCCTACGCCTGAGACCCCAAATCGCACGCGCCAAACCCTAACATACGCGTCTGGTCCCCATACGGCATGCGCCCAATCCCCATGCCGAGTGCGCGCCCGCCCGTAGGTATAAATGGCCGTGGGCGCCGAGCCCATCTCACAAACTCCAATTGGAAATGGTGGCCTTAAACTATCTTTTTAAAGTGGCTGATTGTGTGATCTTTGATTGCGGCTCCAGATTTGCATACTAATGACATATTCTAACACCTTTGTCTACGGTTCAAATTAAATAATATCAGTACCTTGGATTATTTTGAAATCCAAGGTAGTAATTTTTGTTTTTTTTTTGAGATAGAGCTTAGCGCAGTTAACGGATATTTTGGTATATTTCTTTAGAGTGTTCCGCTATGGATAGTGAGAGTGAGTCGGAAGCCCAACATCACCCACCAATGTCCACCATGCAGAGGAAGAGGGAGAAAGACAAGGATAGGCCGAGGCATGGGAAGCTCCAAAAGAAGCGGATGCACGTGTTCAATAATCCAACAAAAATTGCATTCCAGGGTTGGTAAGATGAGCCATCGCCATGGTCTCTCCTCACTTGCAAGGATTACATCAAGTGGTGCTACTTATCAAAGTTGTTTCCTCCACACCGCCATTTGATAAATCGCCGCACAAACAAGGCGAATTTGAAGTATTTCATCAACGAGCAGTTTCAAACTCGTGCCCTCCAAGTGCACGAATACTTATATGAGCTTGAATTCATGCCCCGCAATGATTTTCCCCTCTATCTCGCTCGCATGGTATATACGGAGGTCATTCTCAATAAGCGAGTGGATTGGAGGACTGTGCGGAAAACTCAAAAAATGCCTAGGGTGTGGATGCATGTTGATGTGCCTAGGGAGCTGCATCCAAGGTTTTCGTTTACGGCACTTGGGCGACAACAAGAGGATGGCCCAAAAGAAGTACCTCAAGTAGAGTCAGATTCATCACCTGATTTGGACTCAGATGGACGTGTAGGTCGGAGTTCATTAAGTTCTACAGTGGCGCGTGTTTTACAAAAAAAGCGGCAACAATTGAAGCTCCATTAAGCATCACTTGTGATGGTTCAAGGAAGTGGCCACAAAGATTTACCAATCATAAATTCTGTTGGCGATGATGAACCCATAGCGAGCCTTCGGGATGTTGGAGATGAAGAACCCATCCATGTTATGGATGAAATACCAATGATGGATGTCGTAGTCACCACTTCCAACACCAAGCACGCAGCATCAAGGTCCGGAAGTACGACCGTCGATGCTTACCAGGAGTTATTGGACACTAGAATATCTGACGGCAAATACGCGCCGTGACTTTGTACTCACATCTTCGGCACACATCGATGAGATGTTTCCAACTAAATTTCCAATGCGTGATGGTGGATCTATTGACTGGGAAAAGTTGGGGTGGGACCACGCAGAGGCTATATCTTCTCATGCCCTTCGACCAAGCGAAAACGTGGAGGCACGCAAGTTATGGCCAACACCAGCAAGCTTCACGCAAAATGAAGATGTTTTCCCGGTTTGTTTAAATCCTTTCAGTCTAGAAGGTGCATATGCTCTTGGCACGTGCCGGTGTTTATACCATCCAATGTGTCTCCTAGGTGGTCTCTTGACAGGTAGATTTTACGCAAAGTATAGAGCACCATTTCATGAGCGCGTGTATAATTTTTTTGGCCTCACCACCTACATGCCACCTAGTTGGGAGTTGAATCCCGAGACTACACCTGAGGACGCGTATGCTCAAAAGTGGGGAGAAGATTTGGTATGGAATTGGCGTGCAGGGTGCCACCAGCTACATAAGTCTAGTGTAAGCTCGCAATTTGGTTGAGAAAATGACCACACCGATATTGTACGAGTGGCCAAGAAGCTCATATCGGAAACCACCACGGCGGATGTTGGTAGACGGAACTTCTTCTACCAAGTCATGGGCGGACATTGGGATGCTAGACGCAAGCTATTCCAATTCGGGCGACATCCAGATGGGAAACTGTGGAATTACCAGGGACGTGTGGTGTCAGAATTGGGAGATGCCACTGATCTTGACCTTCGCAATGCGTTGCAATGGGAAGAATCGTAGTGGAAGGAAATTTGGAAGGAGGAAGCGATTGACTTCCTTCTTGAGGAACATATTCCGGAGACTATGAAGACTCTCAAAGCACTTCAAAACTCCTACATGTTACGTGCTCTAACAAACTCAGATGGGCCTCACAGGAAGACGCGAGCAGCTCGTAAATTGCTCGATGATGGGGCTGGAGCAAGTGGTGAACCAAGTGCAGCTGAAGTGGAGCATAGGCATATAGAATGCATGATGAAGGCGTAGCATTTATAACCATTTTGTATGTTGCAACATTTGCATAGGCAATATAAGGACATCTTTAAAGCATTGTCCCATTTTTGGCAGCTCCTTTGAAACACCAAAATGATTTTGTAACATTTAACTCCCTCAATCTGCAAGAATTGAACTTTACATGGCCTCTGTTCGCGCGCGCCTGGACCCATAGCGCACGCGCCCGACCACTTTTCACGCGCGCCCGACCACTACTCACACGCGCCTGGCCCGTGTTCACACGCGCCCAGCCCCAAAGCGCACGCGCCCGACCACTGTTCGCACGCACCTAAACATTGTTCGCGTGCGAGCGGCCTCTGTTCGCACGCGCCCGGTTACTTTTTGCGCGCGCTCAACCCTTGCTTGCACGCGCTTGTCCTCAAAGCGCACACGTTGGGCCTCAAAGTGCTCGCGTCCAGCCATTTTTTCCACACGCCCGGCCAATGTTCGCACGCGCCCTGCCCCTGTTTGCACGCGCCCGACAACAAGGTTTGTACACGCTCGGTTATGATTGGTACGTGTATGTCCCATCTCGTACGTGCGCGGCCTACAAAGGGGCATGCGCTTTTTACTATATGTTTGAAAATTGAACCACGATGGGCCGACTTTCCATGCGCTTTGGCCTGTAACTGCGACGTGGGGGCTGCTTGCTTGGCACTATTGGGAAGAATTTCATAGTGTCTATTGACACCCTTTTACTCCCGGCACCCCTTCATGCTAATTTCAAGTATGAATTCAAGTAGCCCTTTTAAGATTCGGAATTCCGAAAAGAGAATGAAGAAACGACATCGTGATGCGGGTTGAGTACGCAACCACAAGCAGAAGAAACGCCTTCACATATTCATCGATGGTGAGCTGAAGGCATTTCAAGGCTAAGGAGATGTACCAAGTCCGTAGAAACTTACAATGTGTGCAGAGTACATTGTCTGGTGTCATTTGGGACAAATGTGGCCGCATTCGCGGTATTCGCGACTTCGGCAGTACGACAAGGGTAACTTAAATTACTGCACCAATGAAGTATTCAAAGAACGATGTATCCATGGTTACTAGCACATCTACAACAAGGCGAAGGTTCACCGCAACGAGGTGAATCCATCCATTTTACGTATGGTGTACGCAGAAATTATACTTGGAGTAGTAGTCGATTGGAGGACGATGGAAATATAGATAAACTCCAAGATGACACTAGTATCCACGGCGTCACTACCTATAGAGCGCAAGTTTCTCGACGAAGCTCTAGGAAAAAAGGCGAAGGAGGTTGAAGTTCTATATGAGGAAGTCGTGTGGTCTGACACTTTAGTGACGACTTGGACAGTGGATGCGACTCATCTATTCGCAAGAAGTTTGAAGGCTTTTTTAAATGCCACTGGCTTGATTCTATCCTCCAAGAAACACTGACAATTGGAGAAGATTCCGGCAAGGAAGAAGATGCTATTGAGATGGACGTTGTTGCATACAAGAACATCGATGAAAACCTAGAGTCTTCTGATGATGTTCCAATTGGCCTCGAGGTTCATCTTGAACTTCTTACTGAATATGAGCAGAGTTTACAGAAAAACAACAATCTTGTAGAAATAGCCAACCACAACAAAGAAGAACTTCAAAAATTATGCGCGCTACTCCAAGAAAAGGACGATCAAATCCAGGAATATGCAAAGTTGGTGTTTACTTTAAAGTCGTAGAACTTGATAGCAACGCAAGTAGTGCCATGAATGATAAATGGGCAATTTTGTAACATTTTGAAATCATAGACCTTGAGAATTTTGTAATTTGCACTTCATTTGTAAATGGCTTTAGTTCAAAACAATGTTGTTTATCTCTGATGTTAATCAAGTTTGTATGGTTTAGCATGTTTCTGAATTTGTACAATGTAATAAAGTGAATGTTCTGTAAACTCTTGTATACGTTTAAATTGAATATTTGATGACTGTATTATGATCTTCCATGATTGTACAACTTCATGCACTCCAATCAGTAAATTAAATTCACTTTTGTCTAATATTTGAAAACCTACTACAGTAGTTTGTAGAATCATCGAGAATTTTTTTGTAGTGGAATTTAGATCATGTGTTGAAGAATAAAACTTAAACTTTTGTCTCAAACATGTAAATCATAAGACTAAACAATAAAAATCATGATACTTACTTGCATAATAAATGATTTGGGATGTAACAAAATCCCCAATATTAATGCAACATTATCATTCTTGATTGAATATTATATCATATGTAACTAACTGCGACGGCCTTCCTAATGATAAGTGATGGCATTCTACCACACAAATTATCCATCTTATATTTGAATATGAGTATAAGTTTGCCATACAAATCATTTTCCATGCTAATTGAAGGTACTAACTCTCTGAAAAAAATCAATAAGTAAATACAAGTATTGTGTTAATAAGATTTTTAGAAGATGATTTAAAACATTATAGTGTTTGACTATAATTCTTGAGCATTTCAAAAATATTGGATTTTTTATGATTTTTTATGCATAAATCAAATATATTCATAGATTTTTCAATATATGTTTATAGATTTTTGAAAGATAGAAGTCAAATCATTTGAACCAACCAAAAAAATTCACTAAATTGTAATAGTGACAAATTTGTTATAATATACCGTAACACAGATTAAAATTGCCATATACAAACCCAATCTACCTACTTTAGCAATTGTTACTTTTATAGAATTTATAGATATTGCAAATTAGTTTCAATGTTTAGATGAACCGACATGTAAACCTGATTGAACTTGACATTGGCATTTCTACATGTCGGAAATGGAATTTTTAAAAATTGTATATGTCAAGTTCTCTCCACTACATAGGTGCTTGATCCAGAAATGTGCTCGGCCGACCCTGCTTGAACGCGCCCAACCAGCCTCGTCTCACACGCACGCAGCCCCATCTCAAATGCGCGAAGCCCCATTGCAATCACGTGCAACCCTCTAACGAATATGCGCTGCTCTCTCGAAGGCGTGCGCAATCCTCTTGCGTACGCACGCAGCCCTCCTGCAAACGCGCGCGGCCGGATCGTGTATGTGCGCAACCTCCTCGTGTACGCGCACCTCTTCATGGTATGGGCTCGCCATAGGTCACTGATTTTCTATAAATATTGAATTTCCAAGTCTTGGGCCCTACTTCCTAGGCGCTTTGGCCTGCAACTGCCATGGGGGGCTGCTTGCTTGGCACTTTTGGGAAGTATTTTACGGTGTCTATTGACACCTTTGTATTTCTCCACCATTGTATTTTTCCACCTCATCACGCCAATTCGAACCATGGATTCTCAAGAACCATCTACCGCTCGCACTCTACTCGGAAAACGACAACGTGATAAACATCACGCACGCAAAAAGCAGAAGAAGCGCCTTCACGTGTTGGTAGATGAAGAGCTACCGGCATTTTTGGTTGGGAGGCAGTTCCAAATCCGTGGACATCTGCACAATGTGCAAAATATATTGGATGGTGTCATTTGGGGCACCTGTGGCCATACTCGCGATATTCACTAATGCGGCGCACAAATAGGGCCAACTTAGGGTACTGCACCAATGAGATCTTCAAGGAGCGTTGCATCCAAGCCTACCAGCATATTTATGACGAGGCAAAAATGCGCCGCAACTCGGTAAATTTTTCAATTTTACGGATGGTTTAGGCGGAGGTGGTACTTGGCATATCGGTTGATTGGAGGACAATGGAAATCCAAACAAAGTCCAAGATGGCGCCAGTCATTGGATCATCAATACCATTTGTGCGGAAGTTTCCGGGAGAAGGTCTCGGGAGAACCATGGAAGTGGAACTTTTAAATTAGAAAATCGAGTGGTCCAAAATTTCATCTGACGACTTGGATACTGGATGTCATCAGATTGTACATAGGCAACAAGAAATTTCCTTCAAATCAGGCTTGAACAAAGAGCAGTCGATTTCACAACAAGAAGGGGATGCCACGACGACGGATGCGGTACTTAAGGAGGGCGTGGATAATTCCAAAAAATCTACGGAGGGTGAGTGGGTGAGTCGTGACGATTATCTTCGAGTTTTGAATCGACTTGAGCAAAGCTTGAAGAAAATCGCGGATCTAGGAAAAGAAGTTGAAGAGAAGGAAAATGAAGTTTTGGAATGCCACAAAGAAATTCAAGACTTGAAGGAACAAGTTCGGGACAAGGACCGTCTTCTTGCATGTCTCGCTGGCTATAGTGGAGTTTAGACCTAGAAATTTGCTAGAAATAGATGATTAAAAGATGACAGACACAAGGATACTTCAAGTTAAAACTACATTTAGTGGTGTGGTGATTGCATGGTACAATAGTACCTGTGGCTTAAAATATGTACTTGGAGTTGAAAGTGCCCATTTATGAAGGCACCACATTGAAATAAATAATTTTAATGTATGACCACCCTTGTACAATGTATTGTATTCTTTCAAATTCTTTCTACGTCAACCCTTTTGAGGCGCAAACGGTCCCCACGAGCGTGCGCGCCCGGCCTTGATAAGCGCGCTCGGCCTTTAACCGTGCGAGCCGGATAGGCAAGTGCGCGCGCGACCGACAACGATACGTGCCAGGCTTGTGGCGTTGCGTACCCGGCCCCTAATAGTACGCGCCCGACCTTGACGGTACTTGCTCGGCCTTGAGGGGTACGTGCCTGGCCGTGTTTGGTACGTACCCGGCCCTAATATGTATGTGCCTGGCCCAGACGGGTACGCGTCTGTCTCTAATTGGTAAGCGCCCGGCCCAAATTGGTACGCGCCCAACCCCAAATGCTAAAAGCGCGGTCCGAAGGCACGCGCCCGGCCCTATGATGTGACGTGGAAAGCCTGACATGTTGGTACACGTATTCTACTAGGAGGTAAGTTGTAAATTTGATTTAGGGTTTGTAATTTTTTTCACACGCAACTGTCCGCCAAAAAGTGTTGTCCGTCATGTCCGTCCGTCCGCTATCTTTGGGCCCTTTCCGTCTATGTAGACAACCCTAGGTCCACACCTCTGGATCGTTTAAATTCACAACCATAGCCAACTTTTCCGGAACGGAAGTCGATAACATTGGCTCCCGCCCATTCAACTCATACAAACTGAAAGCAGCCATTAATCCCTGCTGTCGTAGTCTAGTGGTTCGTTATTCTCAAAATTAACCGAAATTAACCTTAAGCAAGCCCACCTTACCAGATCGTTTCCAGGGATTTTTATCATGCATCAAACTCTTTAAATCTTAACAACAAATCACACATAATACCTCGGCACATCCCGGAGGATGGCTTCCCCGGTACCTTAGTAACCGGAAACAAGTAACCATATGTGTTTCAGTTAAACTCTGTTCAGCGTGAGAGTAGATTTCCGGTAAGTTTTTACAGTGCCCGGAAAGTCACTTCCCTCCGTTCTCGCAGTCTAGAGGCCACAATATCCACAATCTAATCCTACACCTAGAAAGAGTTATAATGGTCGCAGCCGGTTCACCGGTCTTCACAATCTACCGGGAACTTGTCCCAGTAAACCGATCACGCAAGCCCGGGTTGCAACTACAACCACATCCAATGAATCAAATCAAGAAGATACAAGACTCACAACAAGTTAATACTAAGCAAATCATATGAGCAAAACAACCTTCCACGGGGATCCTCGGAACTCATCCACTGTAAGGGTAATAATCCCGGTATTCTCCGGACTCAGGTTTAGCCGGGATGTCTCCCGGAGTACCGAGAGAAGGGGGATGTCACCCCCTACTCCCCACCAATCCGAACACTTCCCACTCAAGGGAGGCTATCATAAATAGCCGTGGGCTTACCGGATCCCATCCGGTAAAGCAACTCTTCCCGGTCCCACCGGTGAAAAGTCTAGAGCACAAGTCCCGGACCTCACTCTACCTATCTAACCCGGATATCTTAGCCCCTCGGGATGTCTCTACTCACACTCAATCACTTAACACACAACAAGTCACAACCTTGCACACCTAGCAAAGACACACTAGGAGGACTCAACCCTCTCCCGGTCTACTCACGCAAGCTCAACAAAGACTCTAGACACAAGCAATGAAGGCAAGACACGAGGAGATCAACAAAGAGAAGAGTACATAACACAAGAGCCCAAGGCCCTTAAGTACACAAAGGCCACTAGCTACCCTCCAAAACTAGATCCCCAAAAGGTGGAAATGGCATCTAAAGAGTGCACTAAAGTCAATAGCTACGCTCCAAAACTAGACCGCAAAAGGACGAAACGGCATCTAGGAGGTGCACTAAAGTCAATAGCTACCCTCCAAAAGGATCTCCACTTAAAGAAAAAACGGCATCTAGATCCTAAAATCAAGGGTAGCCTAGTCACCGGCGGATTACCGGTAGACCGGTAAACTGGAAGACTCCCGGTCCGGCGGTCCCGGGACCGGTGAACCTTTTCCTAACAAAAATAAGTAGCCTAAGAAACCACTCAAGTGGTAGTGACCGGGTGCGCAATGGGGCCCCATCGACATCACTACTCTCACCCTAGTGTGTAATTCTAGCAACTTAAAACAACATCTCAGCAACCGATGAGGTAAACCAACACATAACAAATAACGAAGACTCAACCGGAAGACTCTTCCGGTTGAGACGTATAGAGATTGTCACCACGTCTGGAAGTACCAACATGGTCAAGAGAATCCCCCGGGAGGCCGGATGTCTCAACCGGGAGGTCTACCGGTGGATTGGCGGTATCCACCGAAAGGTCGGGTGTATCTATAGATACATGCGGAGTCTCTTTAAGCTCGATTAGTATAGCCGCAAAAGACTCCACCAAGGACTCCGGGGTTGAGGAAGGGAGGTCTACCGGTTCCTTTCCGGTAGAAGCTACCGGGAGGCTTCTTTTTCTCTCATAGACCTTCAAGTCCCACTCCTTGGAGGATGAGAAATCCACCCGACTCACCGGAGAGCCATGTAGTCCCGGGCGGACAAATTCCTCAAAATGCCTGTATTTCCACCAATCTCCCTATTAACTTGTCACAAATTCCGGTCCGGCCGGGAAACACAAGTCTACCGGTCAGCCGGTAGACAACTCCGGAACACTTTGCTAGAGTATGTGGATATGGGTGTCTCACACATCTAGCAACATACTAACAACACAAGGTCACATATAATGATAACGAGGAGAAGACTTTGGAGACAAGGACTTAGAAAGAGGTTTTTCCCGGTTGACCGGGAAGACCGGGAAAAATATAGGAATTGGGGGCAAGACCTAAAATGATAGGAGGAGGGAGACAATAACAACTTCCCATAGGGCTAGGACAATCAACAACAACTACACATGTAAACAATAAGGTCTAAATGAAGTTTTCCGGGGGACTTTTTCTCTAGACCGGGGAGGATGTTACCGGGGAAGTCACTCTGGTAGACAAGAGAGGAAAAGACTCACAAACAAGAATTTTTCACAAACAAAAGAAACCCAACATGGGTAAGAGTCACCTTGTTGTTGCACCCGCAATCTCCTTTCCTAGTCTCTTTTATCTTCTCGCTTTGGCCACAAATCTCCTCCACCTCCGCAAACCCTAAAATCTCCACCAAACCCTAGCTCGCGCACCTCTTTCACCAAACCTTAGCTCGCGCACCTCTTCCACCAAACCCTAGTCCACGCACCTCTTCCACCAAACCTTAGCTCGCGCATCTCTTCCACCAAACCCTAGTCCGCGCACCTCTTCCACCAAAGCCTAGCTCGCGCACTTCTTCTTCAAAACTCTTGTCCTACTTCCTCTTGAAACCTCCTCTTCTTGAAACCCTAGTTGCATCTCCTTCTTTCCACTTCTTCAATTACTTCTTCAAACCCCAACTCCAAAAAGACAAAATAGAGAGAGAGAGAGAACCTATGAGAAAGAGAGAACTAGATAGGGAGATAGACGAGAAAATTTGAGGGGGGGAAGACAAGATTTTAGAGTAGGAGGGAGAGAGAGGAGAGTTCCTGGAAGAGAAAACAGTTTTTGGAGAGAAGGGAAAATTTCGGGGAGAGAGAAGGTCGGCCAAGATGGCTGGAGATACTCGGGCTGCTGCCCGGGTGATACCCGGGCACCCGGGTCTCAGTCCATACGCGGGTTGGTACCCGGGCTAGTTCATACCCGGGTTGATACCCGGGTATGTATTTTTTTAATTTTTTAATTTTTTTGGAATCTTTTTCTTTTCTTTTTCTTTTTCTTTTATCTTTTATTTTTTTGTCTTTTCTTTTCTTTTCTCTACCACTACTAATTCAAACAAGAATTAGCATCTAGAAGAACTCTAACTACCTTCTAAACTCAACTAGTTAATTTAGATTTAAGTGGTGATTTTAGACTTACATCCCGGGATATCTCCCGGGACTCTTTTGAAATTGCTTCCCGGGACTTAAATTAGTGATTTTAAGACCTAGTTTTATCACCACTATAAACCTAATTAACTATTGAAGCATTTCCCTATTTTCTCTATTCGCTATCTAATCTAATTTCACACAATACTAACTATTTTTCTAGTTAACTAATACTAAAAACCCTATTTTAACTAATTTTTTTGGTAGGGGCGACCAAGTGGGAGTTTTAGACTCCCACACCTGCTAACTAAACGGGTATCCCATGGCAATCCATGGTATCATCACATTCTAATCACGGTGGCCACCTCAAAGTAATCCATACTTCTGTAGGCCTCGCTTCACGGTCTGAACCACACACACTGCCAAATCGTCCGCTTCTGGGTGATCTCGAGAAGTGGTAAGATGGTCAATCAAAGCCTTGGTATACAAAGCTTCAAAAGCCCCAAAAAACTCACGTTCCTAGTCAGTCTAAACCCCAGTAGGGGCTCCAAATCCAGCCAACACTCTGTCGAGGAATGAGTTGCAAGTCGTCGAGTTAGTATTCCTCTGGTTAGTACTAAATTGCTATTAAATATAACCAAAGTGGACCGCTCTAGTGTTGTTTTCATAAAGACCTATTGTTCTTTCTCTAAAAGATAGACAAAACTAAACTACCAAGCACTACTCCATTGGTTAGCTTTCCTATTCATTCATTTGCTCAGGATCTAGATCCTTTCGGATTCTGGAGTTCTTAAAATAGCTTTTGAAACTAATTTTTGGACAGCTACAAAGGAGTTTGATTTATCTCCGTTCTTCCTCACAGAGTCTTTCGGACGGTTTAAACGAGTGATCGTGTTGCAGTTTGTAGAGTAAGTATTCCTCCGGATAGCACTTGGTTAAAGCTAAATGTGCCTGGAATGGTCCCTCTAAGTTCGTTCCCACAGAGATCTATTGTTTCTTATGGGAATGTTAAGTAAGCTATCTGCTATCCTTCTTCCACACGCCAGTTAGCATTCCTATTCTACGCGTGACCTATTCATCGGGAGTCTTCCGGACGTACGACGTGGTTTCCTACCATTTTCCGGATCCTGCCAACTTCCGGAAGGTCAGAGGGAGTGTGTCTTCCGGAGTTTTTAAACGAGTGGCCGGGTACCACTGATCCTATTTTGTGTAAGTGGCCGGATTTCCCACTGCCTTGTGACTTTAAGTGGCTAGACACCCACTCTCCCTATGTTGCTAATTGGTCGTTGGTTTGTTGTTTCCGGATGCACTCTCTCACATTATCCGGAAGGCCTTCCGGATACGGTCACTCACAGGCTCACCCGGCTACAACGACATTCTGGGGGATGATTAGTGGTTCGGTGAGGGTGAAGGGTAGATCTGCATTTGGACTTCCTTCTAGACATACACCACAGGCTTTTCCATCTATCGTAAGGGGAAATTCCGGTCGCAACCAGAATCCGGGTTCACACGGAATCTCCGTGCCCTAGGAGCTACCAGGCTACCACCTGAAGTACCGTCCCTCCCCCTCCAGGCTTCTTCCGGTCACCAAGGATCGTCAGACTCTATCTAACCTCTCCTTCAGCTGTTCCGGGCGCTCCCCCAGAGCAAGTCCCAACCGGTTAGACTAGATGCTTATCCGTGAACCACTTCAGCTTCCACAACTATTCCACTAATCATCAACCACAATGGGCCCTATCCTTCATTCACGAAATGATACCTGCCAACATAATTTCAAGACAAGAAAATATACTAACAACAAATATCATTCGGGAGGAAGAAAAAAAGACCCTGAGCCTGCCACGGCTCCTGTCTCAAGAGCCCGCTACCACTGATCTAAAATCGGAACTAAGAAGCTAGAAATCTGGAAAATCCTATCCTAAAAATGAAAGGGATATTATCCCTTGAAATCCGGAATTCAAACTCAGATCCGAAACTTTCGGATCTGAGATCCGGTTTCTACGGATCTAACTCAAAAACAAAAACTATCTTTAGTCTTACCGTATGATAGCCGGGTGCAAACTTCAGCCCCATCGTTAATCGCTATCAGACTTTTAGCCCTAAAGATTCTAATCTACGGGGTTACTTGGTTCCGCCTCCGACTGCTACGGCGTGAAGGGGTAACCTCTGCTCGAGCGGTGCCGGCCTCGGTTTGCGCCGGAATGGCTGTTGGTGGCTCCGGTGAGGCGGTCGGCGTCGGCATACCTGGTCCGAATGGTGCATCCGGGTCCTCTGTTGTGACCGCCTGGCCGGATGGTGCATCTGCACGATCTTCAACGTCCGGAAGGTCCCGGAAGCTACCGCTGGGGCTGACCACCATGGGTGTCGCTGCCGAGCTTCCGGGTAAAGGGTCCGTCACTGGTGGCCCCGGAGAGGGAGACTCAGAGGGAATTCGGAAGGGCAAGGGTGGTACTGCCTGACTCCCTGGCACTTGTTCCCACTTCTGCATTCTCTCCGTGCTTGGGAAGGCCACCCCATTCCAGCTCATAGGAGAGCTGAAATCCGGCGTTCCCACGAGGTCATTGAACTGTCCGGTGAGTGACTTCGATGTTCCAGATGCAGGTCTGGGTGAAGAGCCGGCCGGAGGTTGAGTAGGAGAAATAGCTGCCGGACCGGATGGGGATCCGGACGGGCCTGCAGTGGTTCCAGACGGATCTGCCTGGGTTCCGGATGGTCCCGCAGCATCTGAAGCAGGAGGTGCCGGAACTGGAGGGGGAGCTCCTGGTACTGTTGAGGTGGCCGCCACGAGATCCCTTGCTAGCTCCTGCATCTTGGATCAAGTGCTCTCCATTTTCCGGCTGTGATCTACCAAGAACCGGATAACCTACCTCCTATTGAGCTTCTCGTTCTTCTCCAAGCTCGTTGTGTAGAGTAATGCCCGGTTAACCGCATCCACCGGAAAATCCAGCGCTGTGCGAATATCGGTCAGTGTCTGTGAAGTCGCCCGGACCTTCGTTTCTGCCACCACTCGGGCATGCTGTGCTGCATCCCGTGCGGCTTCCGCCTGCCGGATCTGACCCCAGAGCCGGGTGTTAACCTTGGTTATGGTGGCGTTCTCCTGCTCCAGTCTTGTGACGGAATCGTGCTTCTCCTTCATCTCTCTGAGCTGGGCGATGAGGTGAGTGGTGTCCTCCAGTCCGACTGCCTCTAAGATGGCCATGATCATGGCATGCCTCTCCCGGATCTCCCCCTCCTGGATCCTGGTCCTCCAGACCATATGTCTGCACAGCTCGTGGACGTCCACGGGAATGTCGCCAATGATGCTTGGGACAAACGTCGGTCCCAGCTCTGATCCGGTCGCGAATCGTTCGTCTTCTGGGGCCGGTTCCGGTGTTGTAGGCTGCGCTGCGGTTGGTGGTGCTACGGGTGGACTCTGCGCCGGGATTGTTGACAACGGCCGGCATGCTCCCGGGGTCTCCGGAGTCCTCTGCACCGAACAACTACGCTTCTGGTTCGGTCTTCGAAGTATAAGGGGGGATGACGACTTCTCCGTGTCAGAGTCCGTCGATTCATCCAGTTCCTCATCTGTTTCCATCCCTCCGTATGATTGGATGGTGAGCAAGCTATCGTACTCGGCCTGCTCATCCGGCCTCAACATCTTCTGCTTGGCATACATGTGAGCCAGGTAGGTGGAAAGAGGGGATGGGGTTTTCCGGGCTTTCGGCAGGTTCTTCACCATCCTATCAATCTGCTCGTCCATGATGGCCGCCCAGTCGACGGACAGCTTCCCTCTCATCGAGCCCAGGATTAGGGTTGCTAGCTTGGCCACTACTCGTTTCGGTTTCTCGGGGTGGAAAATAGGGTTGAAGAATGCCATTACTAACCTGGCGTCCGGATCGGTGAGGTCGCTGAGGACATACCCGTCCTTAGGATTAGCCTTCGCGCGGAATTCGCCCTTCAGGATGGCGTCGTCACGTTCCGCCACCTTGATTGTTCCTGCCCGGAACTCGTAGGTGTCTCTCCAGAGCGCCGTGGTCCAGACCTCCGGATGCGCCCTAATCTTCTGCGCGTATTGGCTTGGTGGCTCTCCCAGGAGCTCCGTCATCATTGTTTTGCTCTGGAAGGCCCACGGTGTCGCTAGAAGACCTTCACAACCCATGATTTCGAGGTAGCTCTCTAAAACCCGACAGGTCTTGACCGGCTTCGGAATCTCCGGAGTCACCTTCTGCAGCACCAGTGTTTCGATAGCCGGAGCCTTGCCCTTCTTGCCTGCCATCCGTGCCTACCTCTCCGTGAACTTGCGCCTCGCAATATTGTCAAGAAAACCTGCACGCACTGTCCTTACCAAGTCCCTCTTGCTAACCTAATTTGGCTCTATTGTCCTTCACCAAGACCGGATTCGAAACCCTAAGAGAATGCGAGAAGTGGAAAGAGAATGCGCCTGCTGGAAACCCTAAAAGATTGGTGCACAGGGCTGCCAGTCGCGTTTTGTATCTGACGCACTCGTACGGAAAACCGTTATGCGTCATGATGGCATTTCCGGGTCCGGCTGTAACCGTCCTCCGGTTTTGCAACTTCCGGGAAGGGTGCTGTAACTACCTTCATTAGGAATTCCGGCGCAGCACCAAAATCTTATTCCGTGCTATGAACTAATTATGCTCTTATGGCCGACTAACTAACTAATTTTTCTAATTTTTTTCTTATTTTCTTCCGGGATTGGTATTAAGTTCCGGAAGTATGTGGGGATAGCTTCCCACAGATCGGAAGGCCTCTAATATTGTTTTGTGCACGTGGCCGGATTCCCCACTATCTTGTGACTTAAAATGGCTAGACACCCACTGCCTCGTAACTTAAAGTGGCAAGACATCCACTCTCCCAAATCCGCTAACCGGTGGACGATTGTTGTTGCCAGACCCACACCCTTACAACACCCAGATGGCCATCTGGATGCAGTTACGTAGAGGTAAACCCGAACAACAACAACATTTCGGTCGATACTACTATGGTTCTATAGATTGAGCTTTACAGTTTGCGATTAAATCTCCTTCTAGACATAGACATTGGGCTTTTTCCCTTTCGTAGAAGGAGATTCCGGCTTCAATCGGAATCTGGGTTCACATGGATTTTCTATGCCCTAGAGACTACCAAGCACACCTCTACAATATGTCTCTTTCTCTCCTTGCTACTTCCTGATCCTAAAGAATGTCCGGGCTCTTCCTAACCTTTTCTCCTGCTCTCTCGGGCAATCTCTTTATGCAAGTTCCAACCAGTAACTCCAAATACAAACACTTTAATACTCACCACATGAGAACTAACTCACCATACTCCAACGAGAGTGGTTACTAATCCGACGTCCATGGGGGTCTGAGAGCGTCGTCAGACGCCGTCCAGACAAGGACGTCCGGACGTCTCGTCGGATGCATAGTCCGGGGGGTAAAAACCATTTACGGAAGGCCCTGGTGAGTTTTCTGGACCGTTGGATTCGCAGAAGTGCTCCGCGGCCGGATTGCAGCTGTCAAATTTTGATCGATCGTCCGATCGGTCGTTGCCATCGGGGCGATCTGACGGCGGCTCGGCCGTCCGCCCGATCGGACGGCCGTCCTCATGGTCGTCCGCCACCCTTTAAAAGGTCGTATGCCCTCCTTCCTCTCTCACTTTTTTCCTCCCCTGTCAAAAATATATTTTTGAGTGGATGCGGAGTGGCTTTGGCTGGCAGTTTTTCACCCATTGGCTCCTCATTTTTAGAGGAAAAAAGTGATTCATACTGGAGGCGAAGGTTTTGTCATTTCTAAAACTTTTTTTTTAAACTTTTACCACTCCATTACAGCGTACGTTGAACGAAGATGCCGATGGACAAGAAGAAGCAGAAGGTTGTGGAGTTTGGTCCAAAGCTTAATCCCATCCATGGCATTCCATTTGAGTCTTGCAAGATTTTTCTCATAGAATTGATTGTCAAATTCTATGAGGAAAATACTCTTTGATCCTTGGAGAGCAAGTACGTCAGATATCAGGATGAGGGCCCTGAGAACTTTCGGAGGAACATGTGGCAGCACATGATGGACGCGCTTCAAGCCCCGGTGTGGAATATGTAGACCCTGAAGCAAGGGTTTTTGAAGTTCGTGGATGACAGAGTGCACGATGCACTCTGGAATGCCAAGAACTTATTGATCAAGTTTGGGATATTTAATCGCGCGGATGATAGGGATTTCAACGACGTGCTGTTGAAGGCCAATTTATTTCTTGCCCAAATAGAGCCGTTCGCCAAGAATCGAAACAAGCGTGGCTCCGTGGGAAGGTGGAACTCAACGGAGGGGTTCCAAGAGGACCTGCTGCGAAAAGCTCATTTGATTGCCATTCCGCCAACATCCACGGTTATACGGATTGACAATATCAATCGGAGAGGTGAATACGCCACCATTTGCAAAGTCCGCATTGAGGGTGCAACAATCATTGAACCATTCTGGAAATTTGTTGCCAAATTATCGAACCAATTGGAGACACGGCCGGACTTGGCAAAAGTAGAGCATCAGAAAGAGTTGATAGTAGTGAGGATTCCACATTTGGGTGTCATCCAATTCGTGGCCATTCATCGGGACAAGTACAAAGGATATGCGTATTAGTGGAATGGCGAGACAATTCGCGAGATGCAAAATCGGGATTTCGAGTATGATGACGATGTCTATGTACATTTGAACTATGGGAATTTCCCCGAGGATGAGGTTATTCGAGCTCAATAGTTGGTTTGTTTTCGCAAAGAACAGACCGAGCTTGCGCGGGCGTTGTTGCATATCATGAACGAGGTCCACAAGAGCAACAATCTGCACAACGACTTGTCTCCAGACAATATCCTCCTCCACTTCCCTCTAGATGAATCGCGAGTGTATATTAGAGTATGCGATTGAGGCATGACCATGAAGGTTATCGAACTAATGGAGTCTCTTTATACGTTCACGAATCGTGAAGACATGGCCGAGACTTTGCGAAGGCGATGGTGGGTGGATCCACGGGTTGCGTACTTGCACAAATCGGATGCGGATGTGCAAATGTCTCCGAAGTTATCGATGGCTTCGGAGGAGTACGCTACGGCTCGGATAGCGCAACGAATCAACAAGCGGACAATGTCCATGGACTACAAGAAATTGCGACACGAATCTCGGAGTTCCGTAGTATTCTCAAATTAGGAATTTGCGAATACATTTCATATGTACATAGTCAGAGTCTGCAACGAAGGCCAAGAGGGCACTGGAGGGTTGTTCCATATCATTACACGCTTCAGCGACACATACAATTGGCCCACGCCTCATGAGAGTTTTCGGTCCACATATTAGTAATACATAGGTTTTATTTTATACCTTCCGGCATTATTAGACTGTATTTGATAGCATGCACGTTTTAAAGTGACTATAGCAATAGTCTTAGATTAATATGCACTGCATGCCTTTGAAATTTTGGGCACGATAAGTAAAAAAACTTTTTTTTCATATACTCGTGCAAAGATCGACAATTATTGTATTTTATATGGTTTTGCTTGTGGCATAGTTCCGATTTTTTAACTTATCAATGTGTTCTATTTCAAAATTATTGTAGAAACCTCTATATATAAAGATATCTAGGTTTTATGTGGAAATGAATATAAAGATATCTAGGTTTTATATAAAGATATCTAAGTTTTATGTGGAAATGAATAAGTTTTTATGGTACGTTGCTTGACAATGAGTGACAATGTGTGCAAATGTTTGACTTGGGTTGGTATGCTATTTATCATTAAAGACAATAGTTTTTTTTTTACAATATCAAAGGGAACAATATTACTTGCGAGTATTTGAAGATCTCACTTTCAATAGAGTGTCCTAGCAAAAGTTTTTGGAGGTGCCTGAGGTGCCTGCTCTCCCCATTGGAAATTCAAAACCCTATAATCTTTTCATCAAATGTCCAATCTAAGAAAAAGTTATTTTTCCACTGAGGTATCGGTAATGCCTTAAATCTATAGTAAAAATTTTAAAGATGAATGTTGTAAATTGACACCATAGGAACCTGACCAAACTTTCAAAAAGCCCATTTTTAACACTTGGTCCTTTAGAAGATATACTTACTTGCCTTAGAAGTTAAATATTCGTACTTCAACATTTTTACTCTGTCAAAATATACAATTTATTTGTCTCTTTATATACTTTTCAATACACATCTTACTATACAAGAATTTGGTCTACTCCTTGGAGAAATTTCCACACCCATTTGCATCTATAGAAGTTTAGTAGCGGTTCGCGCTTGCTTTGCAACGCATATGAACAACCATCTTAATGCGTTTCCTATATTACGAAATAATTTTTAAAAATATTCATTTGAAAATTTGATAGAAAATTGGAAGAGTAGAGAAGTAGCGGACTACAAACATTAAGTGTTTGTTAATAGTGTTGGTGATGATTCTTAACACTTAGCCATAGTCATCTGGAGACTATTTTTCATCCACGGACTGTTTTTTCAACCACAAACTACTTTTCCATCCATAGACTATTTTCATCGGCAATGGATGATACTGTAATTTGGCCAGATTATATTAATAGTGAGTTAATATCTCCTAAAATAATCATTACTTCTGAATTCCGACTTTGAATATCAGCTCTCTAGGGGGATTTTTATTTAGTAGAAAAAATAAATTGCGTAGAAGGTTTTTCAAAAACCACATTCTTGTGAGTGTTTATAAATCATTTTAAGGAAGTTCAATGCCTAACTTTGTAGGTAGATTGCTAGGGCATATTTACTCGGTTTTAAATATCCATAACAATTTGAAGCAATGAAGTATATGCAATGATTAATACAAACATGCATACATTAAAATGCAGAGGCATCCAAATATGAATAGCAAAAAAGCTTATAGGAAGATTTTGTTGTATTCATTGATATTGTATAATGTATTTGGTCTACTATTTGGTGAACTCTATGGAGTAATTTCCACACACCAAAATATCCTTAGAGAAGAACTTATGGCCATACACAAAACACTACAAATCATCACAACAAAATACAACGATGAACCCGCACACATATTCACTGACTGTATCAATGCACTTTATCTACTGAAGCACCCATATAATACACCCTACCCTCTACAATAGCCACCACCAGCAAACTATTTTAATGTCGATGGTCCACATGTTACAAAATCGAACACAAATAACAACCCTTCACAAAGTTAGAGCCCATGCCAGTATCGATGGAAACAAACAAGCAAATAAACTTGCAAAAGAAGGCCGCAAAAAATCGCATAAAAATGCCAAAGACTCGTACAAACATGCACATGCTACCCCATACTACTTCCAAAAAGAAGATTGGCGTTCTAAAGAAGATACCCTCGATAAAGGCCCGGTTTTATTCTTGAATAATATCTTAAGAAATAAGACCTCTATAACAACCTTGACACAATGGCAGAAAACTTCTCTAATATAGAATAATGGGTTGGCGACAACAAAATAGACAATGAACTCTCTTTGAATTTTTGGAAGCATCCCATCATCTCTGACTCACAAATCACATGCCTCATCAAATTCCGTACTGGTCAATATATGGGAAACGCTCGAAAACAACTCTTCTTTGGAATAGAAAGATTCCCATCTATAACATGCCCCATATGCACTTCTACAAACTCCAACACATGGCTCCACGTTCTACTCAAAATGCCTGGACCATCACATATACTCCTTAATTACCAAAAGACATAACAAAGCAGTATGGGAAATTTGAAAACTAATTACCTCTCATAACAAATCTTAATGTTTTATCCTCATGAATGCCGGCGCCTTAAATAACAACCCACAAGGAAATACGATCTCGCTTGACTACTTCCAAATACATGCGCAACTTAGCGCTGTCACTGTAATGCTAGACTCAAAGCAGACATACTTTGCATTTCTGGCCTATCATACAATGACCCCGCACCCGACCACATTAACCAAGACTATACCATTCAATTCATCAAATTTGCATATTGTAATGATAGATTCTCACAAGAAACAATTGAAAACAAAATGAATAAATGTTTTATTTAACTATTTCTGGACTTTGCAAAGTCCAGAAATAAGGAAAAAGGATTTTAGTCTCGTAAAATAGTCGCACCAAAGAATTTGAAAGGGATACCCAGTTAATTTATTTCAATCATTCAGCCGGATATCTCCGGATGGTTTCAGTGATACAATACGAATCGAATATAGTGATAAAACAAGCCTGAAATTTCGTTCGTCGTGATCGACAAAATGATAACAACTTTCAAGCTAACACGTTTATAAAACATACCATGTAATATGGTGTACTGTACATTTCTGTGGTAATATCGTGTAGAAGATGAGTACAGTGCATTTCAGAGCTTGAAGCATTGACATGTAAGGAATGGCGTTCAGCCATCCGGAGATATCCGATCGAAAGCAAAGTACTAAAAAAATAATTGCTCGGGTGTTCAAAAACGACAATGCTACTCTGGAATGAAGTCTCTTTACAAAAGCGTCTGATACAAGACCAAATGTAGGAAAAAGAAGTGATTGGTCTCAGCAAAATTCCACGGGTCGTCCTCCTCCTCTTCTTCAACCGAAGCACCTCCATTAAGGGTCTCTTCCACATCGGAATTGATCTGCTTCTCGTCCTCCGCATCACAGTCGATGCCGTCGTCGTCCTCTTGAACATACTTGCTCTCAGCGTCATCCTCCAATTCGTCCAGAACACGCCGATCGGAACAGATCGCCCATCTGTACCCGACTTGTAAGAAAAGTACTCTTCCCTTCTCCGAACCCTGAGCCTCCCTCACCATCCTTCCTGAAACTCTCCTGTCTACCGAATCAGAGACTTCCCTCTCCCTCTTTCTACTTCCGAAAGCCATCTCCTCTCTCTCCACCGTGGCTATGGACTAACAAGACTTATGGTTAAAAGACAAAACATATGGATTGTTGCAGTCCTGAACCCTCTCTTATACTATCCTCCCCACCCACCCACTAATTACCCTTCTCGAGCGTAGGTATATTGATTTAAGTCGCCATAACACCAAGACTGATGGACTTAATGGTAGATGCCAAATTCATAAACGAACAACATGGTAGGCCACGGGTCAAGTGTCCTGTCGTAATGAGATGTGAGAAGTATTATCTCCGCCGCCAACCATCAGCATCACTTCAATCATAAGAAGGAACTCGGATGACTGATATGAACTGTGTAATTGACCGCCCATTTTCATTTTAGCAGTGGCATGTCATAAATCAAAGAAGGAACGAGCCAGGAGAATGCCCAAAAGGTCTCTGATATTTTGAAACAAGTTCCATCGTCAGAGAAATTGCAGTATCGTAGTCAGTGAAGATCTCCGGATATAATACAATACTCTTCAAAACACCTAGGTAAGTTCAAAATTGGGAAATGTGGACCCCATTGTTAAGAATGGTGGATGTGAATCTCGTATCCGGAGATCTCCGGCTAGATCTCACCGACTTGAACATGGCAATACATGAACATCAGTCCGACCATGAAATTTGTCTTCCATACCCGGAGATCTCCGGTAAGCTTTCTAAGAGACATGCGGGTCTAATAATATTCCGATGGCATAAACCAGTCAATAATGATTGTGCCACTACTCAATGTATCCTAATTACAGTGAATGGAAGAGCACAAATCCAGTTCTCTTCACGAAAACTGGCGAGAGCTGAAAGGGGGGATGTCGAACTCGGGACCAGATAATAATCGTCTTCACAGCCTGAGATCTTTGGTGCTCCTCCATGAGGACGTAGAGACTCTACGAGATTTTTCAGAAACAGAATTTCACACAACAAAATTTTAGATATTGGGACTGATCACCGTATCAGGGATCAACGGCATTCGCTTTCTCTAAGTTCACAAGCGTTGCTTCCTTCATTTTACGTGGAATAGATCTCGTAAGTTGGTTAACTTTGCTTGACCAAGTCGCAAACAACACAGAACTCACATGACACCATACAGGCTTCTCTTGGTCCGGAACCATGTGGCTTCCCAACAGTCCTGGTACTTCCTCTTCAGATTCTTCTGCTTGTTATCAGGCTCCCAATACTTAACGAGGAATTTTCCGTGGTTGACATTACCCTCATCCCTGACGACGTCCAAAACTGCTCTACCCTGCCAGACAAGATAGATGTCTGGATCACTAGGTCTAACTAAAATCCAGGACCCGAGACGAATATCACGCCAAGGATTAAATGTGGACTTTGGGGCTTCATTGGCGGGTCCACAGTAAGGCTCGAGAACCTCATCTTCGGGGGTGGCATCCAATGATTGTGGAAGCGATCCTAGCGGATTTTCACTTCCCTCATGAGGGCCTCTCCAATAATGGGCAGGCCAGAATCCCTCTTCGAGCTCGGAGGGCGTCTGTGGAAGTGGCTTGTCAAGCTCGTCGATGACGTCCCTCCAGTACTGCAAGTATGGGCGGATGGAGTCTGCGTACCCTGCGCACTTTGACATTCCGGACGCCCAGTAGTCCACGTACTTCCGAAGCCCCGTCTTAACGAAGTTTTTGTTCTCCGTCGCTTTTCTTGCCTTGTCTCTGGCAACATCTTGGTTTCCGACCGGGTTCTGCTCCTCATTACCCCATATGGGCTTGAAAGGGACGGGCTTCGAAGAGCCTGTTGGAAGCATGGGACGTTCGCTGTCATCTACCTTCCAGAGTTTTATCGGCTCTCTGTTCATCGGCAACCACTCTGCGTCAACGGCAGACTTCTTGAACTTCATGACCGGAACACCATCATTGTCAACGTAGAACTTGAAAAGATGCATATCACTTAGTCCCACCAGAGGTGCCGCCCCACTGCATAAGTAGCCATCGACGTAAGATTTAAAGTCAGCCACCTCTTGGATAACTTCCGGCATGAAGGCTAGTTTCTGTGACTTCATGAATGCCTTCATCAGATCCGATAGAATATATGTACTGCTTTTCTTGAGTTCTTTCGATAAATGACTAAAGTAAGCATTAATATCTTCATGCGTATGTCCGACCACCAGGAAGCCAACCTGTATCTCCTTGAAAATACATAGAGCTGTTAGCAGTGATAAGAATGCCATCAAGTACTGGTTCTTGTAGTCCTTCGCTGAGTTGTTGAGCTGTAGAAACAATTTCGGTGGCAACGGTTTCGGTTCCTTAAAAGCACTGGGCTCCACGGGCTCTAGAGCGTCGACACACCTACTCTTTCCCCTCATGAGCGCCGCGAACATCGAGTTTGGAGGAGGGTGCTCGAAGAGCACGCGCGTCTCATGTAATGGTGCTCCCTCAAGCCGCCTAAACAGTTTTGCCAGAGAGGATATGGTGGCGTTCGAATCTCCCGGCCATAAAGCAGGAGCATAGTGAGCATACGCTCCGTCGACATGACCGTGAGCCACCATTGCGGTGACATTCATGGGAAGCTGTCCGAGACCAGATGTCGCCTTAGTAGTCCTCCACATGCGTGGAAGGGCCGTCTTCGCAGTGTCCATCTTGTCGTGAATGACACAAAGAAAGGTCAGCGGCTTCGCCTTCAACTCCTCCCTCCATGTCGCGTAAAGCTTCCGGCATGATTGTTGGTGATTCAAGTGAGCTTGCCTGTTGCTATAGAAGAGCTCGTATGCGGGCGTTCCTTTTGGAGTTGTCAGTAAGAACTGATTGAACTCATCGCAAGTACTGCATTTTGCGAAGGTGCTTCCAGATGGCTTAATAGCAACATTCCCGAAGAATTCCTTCCTTACCCTACTAACTGTGGACTGACTTACAGGAGGGAGACCGTAGGAGTCGTTTGTCTGCAAAATGAAAAATTAACCAAGTGAGAGGAAAAATTTAGAAGTACAATCCAATAGACGGTGCGAAGTACAGAGTTAATCAATTGAAGGTCAATGCAGAACAACGAAGACCCAGCCGGAGATCTCCGGTTAAGATACTTGGACATCGGTCGACGGAGCAAGGAGAGTACAAATCCATTGCAATATGCGGGGACTGATAACGTACATCATTGACGCTGGCTCAAATTTGCTTCCAGTTGTTTCCCGCAGGAAGATACTTGAGAGTGTCAATCCGACCATTCCCGACACTCCGCATTTGGTGAGGCATTTGATCCACGTTGTCATTAATAATGGACGTCATTGAACCCATCGCCTGTATAGTGGCAAGCCGTGGGCGCTTGATGCCCTTGTTACCGTGAGTTGCATTGATGACTCCTCTACTCAAATGACCGATGTACGTGTAAAACGTGGACTTCCGAATTCCATGGATCGTGTACCATGCAACGCAGCAGACCTCCGTTCCCAAGAGCGTGACGTACTTTCTCTTCCGGTCCCCATCAATGGAGTGGAACTGCCCGCCTACCGAGATCGCATACTCCTTTCTATCTTCAAAGGATTTGTCATAGAATTTCTGTCTAACAGGAAGAGTCTGGGATTGTTGAAAATACTGGCAGCACCGTTTGGGACAGCACCTTTCCGAGCTGACTTTGCGAATTTCGTCGTCAGTAGTCCTCTTGGTGTACAAGGATTCCTTCTTGTTAAGGTCTTGTTGTCGGGTAATAAAGCGGTATGGCTCCTTCGCACGACCCCCCAAATGAGTACCAGAATCAGGTTGTAAAGGCAGGGGTGCGAAATGATCAATTGTGCTTTTCAAAGACCGACCGGAAGGAAAACAACATTCAAAAATGGGCCACGACTCATGACTCATAATTCTCTCCGTGTCTCCCACAAAAACATCAAGGACAGTAACACCAATATTATCTTCTCCCAATCATCCACTTCGGAAATGATCCGCTGGAAAAGCGGCCATGATTCTCCCAGAGTAGTGCACCAACCCATCTCCGTCCAACCGCTGCACTTCAAGTCCAACCCATCGCTCTCATGGTACGAATAGGGACTCGTCGGACCGGAGATCTCCGGTTGGAATCATGACATCCGCCCTTCTCCATAAAACGGTCCGCCGGAGTGTGTGAACAAGTGAATCGTATCCGCGTTGCAAAGGAATGAGTGGTAATTCTTCCGCCGCGAGGCATATGGCCGTTGGTCTAAGTAATACAAACTCACTAGATCCGACTGGTATGTCAACTCCAAGCCATTGACCGATGGGGTGAACCTCAACAATGGACGCTTCTCCAATTTCGCCTGAACCTGGCCTCATAAGGTTTACAGACATTCCTGACCATAGGACCACCGATCTTCCACTAGACTCCTGGGATGGATCATCTTCTTCCGTGAAATTCACATGTCCAGAATCGGAGCACTGAGCTGCGACCATGGCAAGGTCTTCCGAGTCACTCTCCCACCAATCTGAGTCAGACATAGTCCCGTGCTGCCTCGGTGGATTCTCGGTTGGTGGTTGATGTCCTGAATGAGAAATTGTGTATATGTAGAGTCGATTTGGATGACCAACCTCAATATCGTCGGCAGGGATAGCCGGAGATCTCCGGCAGAGTTGAGAATGATCAACAACGAAGACTTCTTGTTTGATTAAGCGAGAGAAAGGTGGAGCTAAAAGTTCCAGTTGTATTTAACTGGAGATCTCCGGATAATCCGAACTTGGCTGGCGAGGAGACTTTCAATGAACATTTTACACAAAATAGAAGTAGCCGGAGATCTCCGGGAATCCTGCTTTCGATGATTCTGACAGCCACTGGAATCAAGGGGTGAAACCGTGGTTACCGGGCAAGATTGGCAAAATCCAGAATAGCACGGCATGAACAGCCGGAGATCTCCGATTGAGTTTTTTGGTCTTGATCGAATCAACAGCCGTACGGAATATTCGCGGGTATGGCGGTGTGATACAGTTGCAAAACCCGGTTAACAGTTCGGATTCACACGCCAAGCAATTACGTCATCTACATACTCGAGTCGAATAAATTTACTGCTTCAGGGCTATGACTGTATCTTCGGAGACGAATTAGTTTTAAAATCTCTACACGAGAGCTCCCGATCGACTCAGAGGACAGAATGCAACACAATCTTCACCAATCCTCACAAATCGACAGCGAATACGGAATTATACGAGGGATCATACTTTACATTCCTGGAATAATGTCGATTCGTTTCCCTACAGTTATCTATCACGATGTCGCGCACGCAAACACTGTCACTGACTCGCTCAGCTCCCATAGTATCTCAAACATCCAGAGCAAAAAAGGATGAGAGCTGAGTTGAAGGATACTCTTATCCACCTTTCCATCACCTCGTGGAGGGAAAATTCAGGCGCTCAAATTTGAAACGAATCTTGGGCATGCATGCTCCTTCAAACTAACTGATGTGCGCATTCTTCGACGTGCCCACGACCGATGCCACATTCCACTCATGATAATGAAAGGCTCGTACTCTTGGGATGACCGTATTGTAAGGATACCATCTAGTTCCTAGAGTGCTGCAAATTTGAAAACGGATGATGAAGTATGCCCCATGATGTATCTTTGAATATACTAGGGCCGTATCACGTCTTAGACTAAATCACAGTAAAATGTAATCGTACAGGACTTCTCGTACTTACCTTTGTTAATTAAATTATATCCTACCCAAGGAAAGGAGACGGCCCTCTGCTGCCTATTAATATTGTTCATCAGGCAATATAAGACTCAAGTAGAACATCGGCGTTCGTTACCAATTAGAATAATCTCCAATATTTCCTAGTTCGACAGAAGTTATATGGATGCTTGAGAAGAAACGTGCACAAATAACTGAGCAGATGCTTTTAGAAGTACAGCAACCCGGTCCTATGAATTCAGGTACAGCTTCCGTGTTCAGGCTGGATTGTACATCAGGGTTTTAGGGTTTAGGGTTTAGGGTTTTAGGGTTTAGGGTTAGGGTTTAATGTGTATGGTTTAGGTTTAGGTTTAGGTTTAGGTTTAGGTCAAGGTTTAGGGTTTAGGGTTCATGGTTTTCACGGTGTAGGGTTTAGGGTTCACGGTTCCTAGTTCACGGTTATAGGGTTTAGGGTTAAGGATTCAGGGATCACGGTTCACCGTGGAGGGGTCTGAGTTCATGAAGGTTGAGGGCTTATATCACCTATAAATGTATAAATTAAACATATTTTATAACTATGAACTATAACCTTAAGTTTATCGATAACCATAACTTTTAAAAAAAACCTGGATACTATAGAGTGTATTGAAATTTAGCGAGAATTGAACAGTAACTATTTATTTTGATACATTATAATTTAGTTAGAGAGAGAATAAAGAAGAGAAGGAGGATAATGGATTTAATTTTAGAGTAGACTAGCTGTTGGCGCTTGCTTTGCAATGCATTAGCCCAACCATTTTTATGTATTTATAATATTAAAAAGTATTAAAAAGTAAAAGGTTGAATGGTTCACTATATTGTTGACAACGCAGTTGATTGTAGCGTTTTTGTAGTTCACTGCATGGTTGACTACGTGATAGTTCACTCCGTGGTTTACTGCGCAAATTATGATTTTAGTAGCATGACTAGGAGTTGGCGCTTGGTTCGCAACGCATTAAATCAACCATTTTCATGTAGTTTTTATATCACAAAGTATTTAAGAAAAAAGGTAACAACAATCTACATAAAATATGAATATATCTTTGAAAGCTATGCATTAATTTGAATAATGTAATAGAATGGGATAGAAAAAAAATACTATTACAATAGTTCAATATTATTAACTAAGGATGGAGATTGAGATAAAATAGGGAGGGTAAAACTAAAATAAATAAATAAACAAGTATGAGGGAGAGTTAGGGAGGGAGGGAGAGACTTGAGGGATTTGTTTTTAGAGTAGTTTATATTTTTAGAATATGTAATAAAAGGAATCTAAAAAGAAAATCAAATGTTAAAAAGAGATGGGGAGGGAGAGTAAGGGATTCTTTTAGAGTAGTAAGTTAATTATAGAATGTGTAAGTATTGAAATCACGAGGAGTCTAAAAAATATTAGAATCAAGATTAAAAAAGAGATGGAGATGGAGAAGGAGGGGAGAGTAAAACAAAAATAAGAAAAACAAGTGAGGGAAAGAATAGGATAGTAAAAGAATACTATTACAATAGTTCAATATTATTAACTAAGGATGGAGATTGAGAAGGAGGGGAGAGTAAAACTAAAATAAATAAATAAACATGTAGGAGGGAGAGTAAGGGAGGGAGAGTAAGAGGGAGAGACTTGAGGGATTTACTTTTAGAGTAGTTTTTATTTTTAGAATATGTAATAAGGAGAATCTAAAAATAAAATCAAATGTAAAAAAGAGATGGGGAGGGAGAGTAAGGGATAGGCAGAGTAAGGGAGGGAGAGTAAGGGATTTTTTTAGAGTAGTAAGTTAATTTAAGAATGTGTAATTTTTGAAATCACGGGGAGTCTAAAAAATATTAGAATCAAGATTAAAATAGAGATGGAGATGGAGAAGGAGGGGAGAGTAGAACAAAAATAAGAAAAACAAGTGAGGGAAAGAAGGGAGGGAGAGTAACGGAAAGGGAGATTAAGCTTTTCCACTAATGTCGTTTTAGATTCAAGTATAATTATTACTCTAATACCCGGTGAACCCGAGTATCTTTTATAGTCATATCTAATACCCATGAAACCGGGTATCAATACGTCTTCTCACGCATGCTCACGACATTGACAATGTCATGATTGTGAAATGGACACGTTGTACATGTACGTCATTTCAGCTGATTTTTAACTTCACCCACAGTCATCATGAGCCGTCACACCCTTGAGCCGTCCAGCTTGTCCTCTTTGGGTTTTGGGAACTCCAAGAATGAACAATTTCTTGTTTTTTTTGGCTTTTGTCTTCGTAATGTCGATGGTAGTGAGCGGAAGTGGCGGGAGGGGTTTTCTTTCTTGGTTTGCGGAGTCGGCGTCGACGCATTAGGTTCGTTTCGCATGCGCTGTGAGAGGCCGTTGGTGTGCGAGGTGAGTGTTGATTTATGTGAGGGACATTGAGCGTGCCGTGGAGAGGTTGTTAACTGGATATGGGCTGAAGGTCAGAGAGTAGGACTGAAAGAGAGCGAATGCGTTAGGAAGAAATTTGAAGAGCGCCTTGGTTCAGCAGCCAAGAGTGAACGACGTTGCGGTTGAGGGTGGCGTCAACACGAACGACCACGACATACGGGTGCGCCGATTCGGCAAGTGAAGAGGTATGTAAAGTCTCAAAAATGGCTTTCAGTGAAATTTCAGTTGAATTTGCACAGGACTTCATAGAATCGTCACTGGAGCAGGTGTAGGTTTCGGTAAGCTTCATTAGGGTTCGAGAGAGTCGAATAGTACTGATGTTGATAATCGTTTGAGCGAAATAGAAGGGTTTAGGGTTTAGGATTCTAGTGTTCTGTGCATTCAGTTTCGAAGGGCCGTAATTGAGCAATTTATGCAGTGTTGAAATATATTCCACCGAATTCTTGTCAGTCAGAACTGGACCATACATTCTAGGGCATTTGAGAGATTGTATAGTTTGTCGTTCTGAGTTGTTGAATGCTTATGTACTGGAGAGTTGTGTATACGCTTTAAACCAGAGCAGTTACTAGGCGAGATTGCGAAATGGCGACTACAGCAGGGACGTCGAATGAGACTGCGTGGAATGGAAACCGGTAAGTCTACATAATTGAACTGTTTATGCTCAGTCCGGGCGACCAGGTGGGGTTCCTTTTTTTGAGTGAGTTCCGAATTAGTTCTATTATTACGGAGTGGACGAACACTTGAATGATTTTGAAAAACCTCAAAAATTGCGTACTAGAATTCAGATGTCTGTTTGGCTATAGTCGATTGGTTTTTTGTTGTCCCGTGAACATATTTGTATATCTATTCATGAATATGCGAATGATTTTGGAATTCCAAGAATGTTTGAATGTGTTTTTCCTCACTGAGTCTGTCGAGTTTGGTTCGATTCAATGTATATAGTTTAATCCATGTAGAGTCGTCAAATTTGGCGTTCCATCGAAACATTAGCGGATTCTTCTTCTTGTGTGTAAGGTCGAGTTATAACAGAATTGTGTGAGCTCTTTTTATACATATATTTATGTTCTCAATTATGTAACTTGTTATTTAAGTATGTCAAACTTCAAGAGTTATACGTCAAACCTCTCTGTAAATGAATGTAATTATTCGAGTCCTGATATGATCCGATTAGTGCTACGAAGTGCCGTACGTGCTTCAGCCGGAGATCTCCGGCTGAAAATACGGAGTTCCAGTAATCAGCCGAAGATCTCCGGATGATGTAGCGATCAGATGAATATGTAAACCCTATACAGGCGTTAGTTATTCTCGAGAGCAACCGGAGATCTTTAGACGTATCGAAACAGTGGAGGTTCGCGTTGAGGGGTCATTAA
Source organism: Bryoerythrophyllum caledonicum (assembly GCA_963971425.1). Classification (NCBI taxonomy): domain Eukaryota; kingdom Viridiplantae; phylum Streptophyta; class Bryopsida; order Pottiales; family Pottiaceae; genus Bryoerythrophyllum; species Bryoerythrophyllum caledonicum. The sequence continues at coordinate 19,402,243 of OZ020514.1, forward strand.
CCGGAGATCTCCGGTTCAGGTCAGAAATAGATCCGTCAGAGCAGCCAGGATTCGTTCCTTGTCGGATGCACTCGACTTCCCCAAATCAGTCGGAGATCTCCGGGTACTGTCCCCTGCTGGCACTGTGATACAGATTTGGAAGCACGATTCATGGTTTCAACATCTAGGAACTTGTCAGGTGATTTTGTTTCGGATTCTTGTTATTGACCAGACAATTGCATCGATTCTAAACTACTTGCGTGTTCTTTCAAAATCATCTTGCAGGGATTCGTGGACAACCACACTTCCGACTGAATGTCGACCCGGGAAACTTGGGGCATTTGTAGAGTATTGGCTCCCTGAGTTTGTCTACAGAGGGATACACAATGTCGGCTACGTATACAATTGCCGAAAGAGCATAACCCAGTGGGGCATCAAGCTCATTAAAACCCCTGACGGTGCCTGGGAATTCGTCCCTCATCGCGGGCGGAGAAGGGGAAGAAAGCGAAGGCCGATGAGCCTGGCCTCGCGATCAAAAGGTGCCTGAACTTCACACAGGCTGACCTCACCAAAATGAAGCGGACTGAAGTGGAAGCAATTGGCAAGGTACTCGACAACGCGTTCAAAAAAGTTTACATACACAATAATAAGCCTTTGACAGTAGAAGACCCTGACACAAAGAAGGATGTCGTGAAGCTCGTTCATTTCGATAGCTGCACCGGGCCCCCCCTGGAGGATTAGTTTACAGGGGCATCCAGAAAGAACGGCTTGAAGGAATTATCATCGCAGTTCGCGCGTCTTCGAAGGCCACGACACCTAAGATTCACATTCGAGTCCTGCCACTGAAGAAGAAACCTGAAGGAAGTAAGGTAGAATTTTTTGCGACCAAGCCGACGAAGGAGGACTGCCTGAGGGACTCGACACACTTTTACATTATCGGAGGTCAGCATACTGTGGCGGCGCACAAGGTTTTGTCACACGAATTGCCAGCAACGGGGATGCTCGAAGAGATCTCCCACTTCTCTATCATCCCGGTTTGGACAAAACCGGACCCCAAAGACATGACCCTGCTACAGCTCTCGCGCGCTCTAAACCAAGATCTGACGGGTCTGCGGAAGGAGTAGAGTTTCAGTGAGCAGCTGCATACGTGCAGAGTGAAGTGGTTTGAGTTCGGTAAACCAGCCCCCAAACTGTATGGTCGTCCTCAATCTGACGCATTCTCGGTAAATATACATTTTTCACCTGAATAGATTTTTTATTCCGTGGATGTGCTCTATCCTCACAGCAACCAAACTAATCATCCGGAGATCTCCGGCTGCTTACACCCTGTAATTGTTTTCATTGCAGACGTTCCAATGGCAAGTGGTGCCAACGGTTTTTACACACCTCGGTAAAACAGACCCCAAAGACGCGAAGGTCCCACTTCTATTCGAGATGGATGATGCGGTGGTCCAGAAGTGGATCCGAATCGACAGGCTGTTCGTCGCTGGAGTCTTACCAGACTCCAACGGAAAGACGGGGGACCCAGCTATGCTGAAGCGGAAACCTCTGGTGCAAAACGACTTCAAGCCTCTTTACAAAATGTGCGCTGAAGACCTAGACTACCTCGCGGAATTAGTGCTCGAGAAGAAGGTCTGTGTGAAGTCCTCCAAAGCGGCAAACCAAGGTACTATGAAAGGGCAGGCGGAGACTCTCGAAAACGCGGCGAATAGAGAGAAGAGAGTCCGTGCAATGAAGAATGAAATGATGCTTAAATACAAGTCGCACCCCCTTCCCTCGAAGTCTGCTGACTTCGTCCCATACACGAAGGAGCAGTGGGACGCATTTGCCGAAGAGAGGAATATTGGAAGGGTCCAACTCGAGTCCTGGGTCGACGCCGCTAATCACTCTGCTAAGGGTAAAGCTTGGCTTGAGGGTCGACTGAAGGCGATAAACAAGGATACCGACCCCACTCCAGACTTCCTCGTGTCCATTTGGAGTCAACACATCATTGAAGATGCTGCCGAGGCCACACCCACGGATGATACGTCTCTGTTCGACTCCAAATACACCTACAGGGTTATGCTTGACAGAGGGGGCGAGATCGCCGAAGTACTTATCATGCCGGACATTCAGCAGTGGCGTAACGTCACTGACCCTCACTTTTACTTCTTTTTCCTTTACCGCGTTAAAGACGACATATGCCGTGCACAGGTGCTGGATGTGTTTGACTTCAGAACCATTTTCGACCATCTCAAAGTGGACACGAAGGACGGGCGGACGAGGGTCAGATCACCGTCGGTTCTTATCACTGACGTCGCAGGATTCGTTGAATTAAAGAGGTACATCAGTCTTCGGCAGAGAGAGTCTAGAGGCAAGGTAAAATTGTGGGCAACGCATGTCGTCTACTACTTCCCCCACCCTGGTGATGGGTTTCCGGTTCCAATAATTGGGGTCGAGGAGGCAGTATACTGCATATTCCTGTATGAATACGATTCAAGCGAGACGCCTGCTCAGTCATTCAAGAGGCTCTTCAAAGGCCACCCCGAAAAAATGCCGGCCTTCTTTTCAGCCGCTCAACATAAAGAAACCATCCAGCGATGGAAGCAAACCGGTGTTCCACAGCTGAGGATCTCGGTCCTCGATTCAATGTTCACGGGATACATCAGAGAGGGTATGGTGGTCGTCAATGTTCATGGAGGACCACATATTACATACCTCGGCTTGGTAAGCAAGACATCCTTCCCAAGCAATCCAATGTCTAAGATTTCCGGTCCGCATACAGTTATATGAATTGGATATCGCCATCCTAAGTTTTTCTGGGTTTGCAGACTCACGACACGCGGGTCCTTGAGATTGTGAACAGCGAAGATGCCAAAGTAAATGCCAAATCTTGCGTAGAACAAATATTCAAATTCCACTTGAATATCTTAGCTGACGTTACCGACGCCGATCCCGAGGAGTTAGTGGAGACTGACATCACTGGGTCGACCCAAGGCGCTGGGGTTTAAACACGGGCTATGTCGAGGATGAATTACACCGGCGAGGTATAACGCCTACGGATACTACCTGACCCGGAGATCTCCGGCTGTTTATTCCATTCGGATGCCCTCCATTCTTTAGGACTCGTCTTTATCATTGCCATGTTCATTTTTAGCTCCCCCTGTAGACTTGGACAACTTTGAACCGGAGATCTCCGGGTGTATGATACCGTTTTATTTTGTATTGCGTCTTAATGTATTCCACACTGACTTCGTCAATGTGACGCAGACGACTGATGCCACGATGCTTGATGTTGATGTGCGGAATGAACCAAGTTCATCAGCGGTTCCCAATTTTAGACTCGAGTCCTTGGCTACAGCCGCTCGGATCATCGGTGCGGGCACCCCAATCGACCCATTGCAGGTAAACGATGATGAACCACATCTTGCTATCAGGCGTGCCTCGCCTAGTTCGACAAGCGACTCTACTCTGGACAGTAGACGGCGTCCCTCTCAAATGGAAACCAGTTCGCATTCCGATAGGCAACGTTCTCCTCCGCCAAATCTGGACGATGACACGGCAATGTTCAATCGCCTGGAGTTCGACCACACCCACAGAGCACCCGGAGATCTCCCGCTGGACAACCCTTTGACGACGCGTCCTGAAGTAGAGGCTGTGTCCAAGACTGCCGAGGACCTGACTTTGCGTGACACGGATCACACGATGGATGAGGCATCGGCGCAACAAACATTGCGTGAATTACAGGTTATGAGCCCTCCGCACAGCCCTCCACGGAGCCACGGGCAGCTGGCTTTAAAAGAGAAGAAGAAGGTAATCGCGAAGAATCTTGTGCCGAAAGTTCCTCCTCCTCCGCCTACAGTTCGGACAAGGGCCCAGAAAGATAAGGTGAACAGTTACTTGTCCATCAAACCTTCTTGATTGTTCTCAAGACAGTGCACTCTTTGCAGACCGTGTTCTTACCACTCCATTACTGGTATTCAGGTGTCGGCCGGATCAACACAGTCGAAGGATGTCGGTGGCAGAAACCTCGCAGAGACTGCTAAAGTCGCTGGTGTAGCTCAGACTTCTAGGGATACTACACCTACTGTCCCAGGTGCCTAATATGGACATTCATACTTATATACCATCATCTTTATAGTGCTCATTCTTTCATCGAGCATTTCAGGGTTGTGAGTGCGGAACACTTTTATATGTATCTTTGCAATTTCTCTAAGCTGTACAAGTTCCTCATCTCAGCCGACGTACTCGTATTTTGGGTTCAGGTCTGAAGAAGTTTATGACGATCGTCCGAGAGCCTCCAATCAAGGATCAGGTAGCACAACAACGGGTTTATCATGTCGTGTTTGACTTAAATGGAGTTCTTGTGCACAAGGGGGAATTTAAACAGGGACAACCGAGAGTCATCAAAGTAAGGCCTGGTTCCACGGAAATCCTGAACTTCGTGGGAGAGAAGGCTACTGTCTCATTCTGGAGCAGTGTACTGGAAAAGAATATTGTGGATATCATCAAGGAGTTGCGCAAGAAAGGTGCTACCATTCCGGAAGGCGCCAGAATCCTGACGCAGGCCGATTGCACAAAAACATCATATATGCTTCCATCTCATCCAAAGAAGCCAATTTTCCTAAAGGACCTGACAGTTTATAATAGCAAAGCGTCGCCCACATCTCCTAAGGATGTCTTGCTTGTGGACGATACCCCACTAAAGAACATCCTTAACGATCCCTTCAGCGCAGTTCATCCGCCATCATGGACTGGGAATTCGGGTGAAGCCTGGTTGACCACCATATTTCTCCCATGGCTCTCCGGACTGCTAGCGTCAAATGAGGATGTTCCCGACTTTGTTAGACGGAATCAGTTGAAGTTTGCCAGTGATCCAGTAGACAAAAATTCCACTCAGGCCCGCTCCGTGGTGAAGGGCATAATTTCGGCGCCTTAGAACAATGAAATATACTGGATAGTATTAACTCTATGCTTTGTAAATGTTTCGTCATGAATGTCTGTCGGATTTTGACCTTTCAATTTTGAAGACAAATGTTCTTGTCAATAACGTTATTTGTTGAGGTCCTTCATTTTATTTGTTATTGTTGGTGTCTCGCCCCCAAACTTCACCCTTAATATCTGTGAACACTATTGAGTATTCTCCTGACCATTTCGACTGCAGAACGTTGGTCTGGGAGGGGCACCCGGAGATCTCCGGTCCAGGATGTGACTTGAGTTCCTCCTACCATATTTTCTCTTCTTTTCAATGTTCAATTTCTAATTCTATGGTCGTGCCATCTTTTTCGCAGGTCATAATCATATCTCTCCGTGGTCCTCTCTGCTCGGATGAGGTCCTTGACTCGGCCAAGTCCCGATCCGCGCAACTGCCTTCCTTTGATGACACCGCAGATGTTATTCGAATACTACTGCGGTATTTCAATGTCGGGATCTGGTCTCCTATGCGTCCAGATAGGCTCATGGAGGCGGCCCAAGTGTTATTGCCCCCAGACATCTTATCAGATATTCTTTTTTGCTATGCCAACAAACAGACTCGAAGGCCCAGCTATGTTAGGTTTCTCCACATCTTTAAGAAGGCCTCATTTAATCCTAGAACAAGGCATTATTTGTGGCCTAAATCTGTTGTTGTTGCAGATCTAGATCCATTCAAGAATCCTAGAAAGTCTATAGTTCATTATCTAACATATGGGAGACACCATACAGGACGGGTAGAGGGCATCTATAAAGCACTAAAATTAGAATAGTTGTATCGATTCTCCGTAGATTACACGCGCCTCTTATCAACGGCTACCCTTCATATTTTGTATGACACTTTCTTATAATGAAACAGTTTAGTACTGGACTCTTACTCTGATTTCATCCGGAGATATCCGGTTGCATGTTCTATCAATTGCGAGTAATTTCTGTCCGCATCTCTGTCCCATTTTTCCCTACCACATGTTTCCCGACCACAAATTTGTGATGTACAGTATGTCCATTAATTTCTGTTTTCAGGACTCGGTTCTTCTTCTGTTTCCACTTTGATATTCACCCGAAGATATCCGGCTGCATGTTCCGGACTCACATATTGTCTAAATTCAAATTTGGTCGCTCTAGCCATTTCTTCCTTCATAAGTATCATTGGTGATGCATTTAATGCTTGAAAAGTACTCTAAACTCCTCGGCTTTTACGCTTCACTCTCTTTTATGAGGCACATCTCCGGATCTTTCTTTTAGTCCTTAGTCCAGAATTCACCTCATAGTCTAGAAATAGTTGAATTGGGCATCATTAGAGAAAGACATCCCATGCGAAGGAGATCCTCTTTAAGCTCGGTGAGCTCAAGAGTATTTTTGGGTATGACTGGGGTAATGTCCTTCTTCCCTGATGGCACCAAGTTAGACGCCATTTGATTCGGGGTCTTGATCCTCCCCTGATGCTCTCCTTTAAGCTGGCCCGGATACTACCACGAGCTGGAGTGCACAAGCTGGCCTGGAGCTTACCACGAACTGGAGTGCACAAGCTGGCCCGGATCTTCTCACAAACTGGAGTGCACAAGTGGCCTGGAGATATCACCACGAGCTGGAGTGCACAAATGGCCTGGAGATATCACCACGAGCTAGAGTGCACAAAGCTGGTCCGGAACTCTCTTGAGTTGGAGTGCACAAAGCTGGTCCGGAACTCTCTTGAGCTGGAGTGCACAAAGCTGGCCCGGAACTCTCTTGAGCTGGAGTGCACAAGGCTAGCCTGGAGCCACCACCACGAGCTGATGTGCACAAGGCTGGGCCGGAACTCTCTTGAGCTGGAGTGCACAAGGCTGGCCCGGAGCTATCAACACGAGCTGATGTGCACAAGGCTCGTCTGGAGCCACCACCACGAGCTGATGTGCACAAGGTTGGCCTGGAGCCACCAACACGAGCTGATGTGCACAAGGCTGGCCCGGAGATACCACCAGGAGCTGGTTCAACCGGTTGAGAGATTCTTACCTTGGCCGTGTAGTGGTCGTAAGCGGAGGTGCTCTTCACGTCTCCTTCAAGCTGCGCCAACCTCGTCTTGTGATGATCCTCCTCGTGCTCTTTGTGTCCGGTGGCTGCTCCTTTGCCTTGCTTCTGGCTTCGTCATGCTCGTGTGTATGCTGGTTCGGAGCCTCTTGAGTATGCTGGTTCGGAGCCTCTTGAGTATGTTGGTTCGGAGCCTCTTGAGTATGCTGGTTCGGAGCCTCTTGAGTATGCTGGTTCGGAGCCTCTTGAGTATGCTGGCTCGGAGCCTCTCTTCACTGGATCCTGGTGCTCACCCACTCGCTGGACCGGTGCTCACCCTCTCGCTGGATCTCACTCACTAACTAGCCCGGAGCCTCGTGCTCACCCACTCGCTAGCTCTCACTCGCTAACTGGCCCGGAGCCTCGTGCTCACCCTCTTCGTTGGATCTCACTCGCTTGCTGTGCTCACCCACTCGCTGGATCTCCCTTGCCGGCTACTGTGATGATCCTCCTGGTCGAGCTGGCCTTTACGCCCGGTGGTCCATATCGTGGGAACCTTCCTGGTCTCTTCCCATCCCGCTACTTCTCACCTTCCGGGCCAGATTCGGGTGGTGTCCATCTTCCGGGCCGGATTCGGTCTCCTTCCTTCTTCCGGGCCAGATTTGGTCTCCTTCCTTCTTCCGGGCCAGATTTGGTCTCCTTCCTTCTTTCGGGCCAGATTCGGGCTCGTACGGGTTCGCCGGGATGATGGCATTCCTTGTCTCTTGGTCTTCTTGCGGGGTTGGGGTCCGTTGGACTGTTTTTAGGCTAGAGTCTAAGTCATAGCTCTAGGTCCCTTCTTGCTACTATTAAGGCTTTTATAAAAGCCCCGTATTCCTCCTATCCTAATCTTACTTAAAGATTAATCCCGGGTGGGAATAACCTCCTAGCCTAGCTATCTTATCTAATTTTAATACTTATATATACCTAACTAAAAAAAAACGAAAAATTTGTGGTAAGACAGAGGGTAAAAGTAAAATTGTGCTACCTATGTTTCCAGTGGAGTACCACGGAGAAACTCAGAATGGGGATTCAGATTGGACTAGTGAGGCAGACTCTGAATCTGAATCTGGTGACATTAATAAAATCCAAGATATGCCTACTATTAAAAGTTTAGGTCCTGGAGAATACTTTGTTCCTCCTAATCAGATGGATGACTCAGATGCAGCCATGGAGGCATGGCAAAATGCCCCAATATATAATGTGACCATTGAAAAAGAGTCAGATAAGGAACTGCCTTATATAAGTGATTCAGAAGAATTACTAGGTGAAAAGAAGACACCTAATGTCAGACCCTTAATAAAAAATACTATAGAAATAAACTTAGGAACTAAAGAAGATCCTAAGCCAATAAAAATATATGACGGATTACAACCTCAAGAACATGATGAGTGGTTGGAATTTTTTAAGAAAGAGAAAGATGCCTTTGCTTGGACATACAAAGACTTAAAAGGCATACCTCCAGATGTTTGTCAACATCGTATTATCCTAGACGCAGATGCTAAATCTGTTAGGCAAAGACAATACAGGATGAACCCAAAGTATTCCTTAATGGTCAAAGAGGAAATTGATAAATTACTGGAGTGTAATTCGTCTGCCTCGTGTTGGCGTAGTACAAATCCGGTGGACCCCAATCCAGGAGGGCACGCTTTGAAGCCTTGCTGACGTTGTAGTCTTTCTTGAACTTCTGCTAGTTGGCTCGATTGTACGCTCTAACACTATTCAAGAAGCCCATATCTGGCTTGATCACTTGAAGCTCTATTTGAGCAACCTCCTTCCTCTTCCTCCAATCGACCCAGCCCGGGGCGGTGCAACAATCCTTGAGAACAAAAGTCGGCTCCTTCACAACCACCTTACGGTAACGTAGCTTCCGCGATGGCCCTGATCGATTGAGAATGTGCTTACACATTTTCTTGTGATTAGCCTCGGTCATATTGCCGAGAAACTTGAAGAACTCTCGCGACAGCATCCCGTCCTTCTCCGGGACCCAAGACTTGGCGTCCTTGAACTTTGCCAAGGGCGTCGATTTTGAATCAACGTCAATAAAGTTGTCGTGCGTCGCTAAAGAGATGACTTATGACCAGAGCTTGAAGGTATCATCGGACGTGGTGATGATCTTCACCCCGTTTGTAACCGAGAGCCCCTTCGCCATCCTGGCTTTCTTCAACTCCGCCTGGCTCTTCGCAACGTTGATCATTGCAAAACGCTCACAAACCACGTTAAGAAATGGCTGCACATAATAGTAATCGGGTTGAATAAGTTTATCACTAGAGTAGAAGATTATCAAGTCAAGCAGAACCCAATAATTACAAGTTAGCTCAAGTTGAGCTAACTTGCCACTAGAGAATATACAATGTAATCTATTTGAAACAAAATACAACACTATACACATATGGTGCATACTTGCACGTTATCTTGAGTCGAGCGACCGTTCCTGAGCTTGGTTTGAATTTCTTACCTCAAATTTCTTGTCATTCGCAATCTCCATTGCCATTCTTCGCCCTGACCTGTGAGACCCGCGAATGCCCGCGGCGGAGTGCTTCGGCATTGATCTCCTAGCTTGGATCGACAAAGCCCGAGAGCCAAGGATATTGGTTGCCCACGTTGACTTGAACTGGACCAAGTGATTTACACAATTATAATACACGGAAATCTTCCTCAGCTTCTCCGGATCTTGAGTCCAGACAATGAATCACTGCCAGGTTCAAAAGTGCTTCCTTATTTGTTCTGGGACGTTGCCGTTTAACATTGCCTTTGATGCTGCAACGCTATGTTGGCTGTTGATGATAAAGAAGTCACAGTCGTTGATGTCTTCAACCTTCTTTGGCATATCATCAATCTTGGGCATGACGCAGAGAGTCTACTTGTGCGACTTGTTGGACATTTTGATGTAATAATGCATCAACTCTTCCATGCCCCGAGGTTCAAGTGCATGGATTGTCGACTCCGGGGGTGCATTAAATAGCCTCATAACATCTAGCTCGAACTTCTTCTCCATGTCTCCGAGGAAGAAGCAGCCTTAACACTCCATCCATAACTTTTGGTATATTTCTTGGACGTTGTTGTAGTCGACTGTCTCTGCATACCCAAGTGCATGAGGGAGCTCCGATAGAGCAGAGGCCATCGAATTGGCCAACTCCTTTTCTGAAACGAGCTTCGTCTTCTTCCTGGAAGAACCCTCCGGTTTCTTGGTAGCTGAGCGCTTCTTGACGAGGGAAGCAGAGAGTGTGTTGCGCACGGTGCTTCTGCTTGGTCTTCTAACTGATACCGAATCTTGGCTCAATTCTTGGCTACCGGTCCCGGCCCCTAACACTATCAAAATCGAAATAGGGTGTCTAACCGCAATTGTCTTTGCCTTCTTAAGAGCGGCAAAGGTATTCATTCTGGATAAAATGACGCGGAGTTTATTGGCTACAGCCTTCGCTTTAAGCGGCTAACCACTACTAGTCTCCCATTTCTTTACTGAGATTTTGTGGTCGACTTGAGCCACTACTTTTTCAAATTCGGACGCCCTCGGTGAATCCACACAATCGTTGATTGAGAAGGGAGATACAACATTGTTCACTACAATAGTAAACATATATGGCTCTACGGACTCAGTTGTTGTCACACATGACAACTTAACGTGCTCGTTTTCTTTGTGGACTACATGAGCAATTTTGGTATGGTAGTCGATGTGTTGGGGTTCTACGACATCACCAACGAAGGTCTGACCAAACACAAGATTATCCGTATGGGGGGCCCATAGAAGCGTCCACTTCAATGTCATTGTTGGGTCCTTGAGCTCCCAACAATCCAAGTGGTTGTTGTCGTCTTCATTGTTATCATCAAGGTTGACAGGCTCTTGCTGGAAGAAGTGCTGCAGTTGAGTCACCATCCTGTCCCTCTCATTTCTGCACGCATACAAAAACGAGCACAAACATTAGATCTCTGAATCGATAATCCAAATAAGTTGGAGAGCTTACCCTTTAGCTCGACTCGAGCTAAAGTACACCCAAATACAAAGTATGTCAGTAAAACTTTGCAATATTATATAGTCATTTGGAAAACTTTCCTAGACCATATTAATCAACGCTTGTCTACTTGTTGTGCAACTCCCCAAACCTCGGAAAAGCTTACAAACCGATCCAATCACTCACGAACCTCAGGCTTTGAGGTACTCAAGTGGTTGTAACGGCATTGAAGCTCATGCAAGATTTAGGAAGCTGCACGAGAAGTAGACATGAGTTGACATACCAGACTATGATTACCTGACGATAAACATGCCTATATTTCAACTGATGCTTCATCTTTAGCTCGACTCGTGCTGAAGAGTGACCAGTTACATAGAATCGTTGTACAATTTTGCTACAATATGTAGTCATGTGATTTGCATACATTGATTCTCTGACCGAGACGAGCATTGATAAACACAATGAATATACTTTCACATATTTCCTTGCAATCTTAAACCAAGTAGCAACTTATTAACCAATTCAAGCACTGACATATCTTTAATAGTATGGTTCTCAAGTGGTTGGATTGGTTAACAAGCTAATGTTTAGTTTTGAAATTGCACAAGAAGCACACACGAGCAAAAATCTTTGTCTCATCGGTAAGTCTCGATGAACGTTATGAGAAGCCATTGGCAAATGTAGCTTTTGAAATGTTTATAGCTCCATAAGTAGTGGTCTTTGGATTGTGGTTTAGGTGATTTGTTTCACACTTTATGTCGACTCGAGCTAAAGTGTATCGTCTTAGAGTAATTTTGGGATATTTCCATCGACGGTTGGAGTTTGAGAGTAGATAGTAACGTCACTTTAGCTCAAGTCAAGCTAAAGTGCAACCAAAGACGCACTGAGTCTCTACATTTTAGCTCGATTCGAGCTAAAGTGCGAACAACGATGCACTCGTCTTGGACATTTTAACACCATATTCGTTATATTGGGAGATTTAGGGACTTCCAAATTAACACATGTAGATCATAAGAGCTAAAGTGCACATCTAAACTCTACAATATGGAAGGATATGAGTTTCCATTAAATTGGGAGGTAATGTTCACTACAAAAATCTCTAAAAACATAAGTACTACGGATAACATTATAAATCTAACTATAATATTGAAAAGAAGAACACATTAGTCGACACTTCTTTTATACCACATGTGCATTGTGCTCATTGAATATGAATATCTAAACATTCACACTCGATCATACTAACCTGGATTAACCCTATGCTCGAAGTTATCTAAAAGTGAGCTAAATGACGAACAATTATCCACTTGTAACGAGTTAGCTAAAGACTTTCTGATGAGCCTTTTTTTTATTTAGAAGAATTTCAGTTTAACTTGTGGAATACACATTGGCTAAAAAAATATGTAACGAGTTTCAAATGATGATGTTCAGAAGTGGAAAAACAAATGCACACACATTAGCTCTCTTTGAACTAAAGTATCCCCATCACTTAGAGATGTAATGAACTCAAAAAGGAAATTCCACACACTTTAGCTCCACTTGACCTAAAGTGCGCACCATTACTAAGTGCAGTGAACTAAATAAGAAGATTTGCTCACACTTTAGCTCTAGAGAAGCTAAAGTGTGAACCAGCATTTACTTTCTATCATTCACCATGAAGGCAATTACTGGGATTATTGGTTTCAAAATTAGAAGCAATTTACCACATTGTTATTTAAAAAAGAAAATAAAACATACTGCAAATTATCACCGATACGCAAAAACATTGGAGAGAATATTTTATAGCAATCATTGGCATCACAAATAGTCATATAGAGTGTAATCAAATACAAATATTATCTATAATCTTAGCACCAAGAGATCTAACCATACTACATGAAGTATTAAGCATCAAAATCCAAAATATAGGAAAAGGAAAGTTCATTTATCTAAGTCCACTACGACTCAGACCTGGCAAGTGCTTCCAAGGAGGCCTTGATAACCACTACTTGCCCCTTCGGAATTTTTGTAGTTGAATCTTGCACATGACCTCCATCCCTCTTTGAAGACCTAGGTTTCCATGCTGTCAAGATTGAATCGGTACCCTTCCTTGTTATGGCTATACCCTTTTCAATTGTCCAGCGAAGGTTGCAATCTGTATCCAAATCTTTATAAAATTTGACAACATCTCGATCGCGCGATATAGGCGGAAGAATTGGATACGGACGGTGTTTGGCATATCTGGGTTAGAGTTAGGATCTGAAATTGCTTGAGCAATCCAAAACGAGCGCTCGTCTCCATTACAAGGCCGCAACGCAACAAAATATCCTGCAAAAATATCACGACCAATTCTAAAAGAAGGAGGTGGACGATCGCGCCTCTGGCCAACAAAATATTCATCTTCACGCTACTCTTCGCAAACCTCACCCACCGCTGAGAACTCATCTTCAATGGCATGGGCAATTTGCGTCGTTGGCCAAAAGCCGTCTTCTAATGATATCGGCGTATCCATTGGAAGAGTCAGAGCATCTCTAACGTCGCGCCAATAGTACGATAGCGGCTCAAAACGCGATCTGGCTTCAACAGACTCCCACGATGATTGCTCCCAATGATCGATGAATCCTGAAAGTCCCTTCACCACCTTAGGGAGATGTCGCATCGTAGAAGGCTTCAATGCATCAGGTTCTCCGCGAGGCTATGAAGCCCTTCCTTCAGAATCCTCCTTCCACAATTTGATGCCACTACCTTCTCCTCCCTTAGGAAGCCAATCCTCATCATGACAAAGGATTTTATACTTCATTACCGGACAACCATTTGAGTCCACATAAAACTTGAAGTGATGAGCCTTTATATGACCTTGCAAAGCTTTATCACTGTCCGCAATCATATCCTCAACGAACTTCTTAAAGTCAGGAACCTCTTGGATAAGATGCGGGATTGTAGGAACATTCTCATCTTACATGAACGACCTCATGAGCAAAGGAATGGTTGGAAAACTCTCCTTCCTCAATGTCATACTCCAACGTCCAAATAATGCATCTATATCATCATGTGTATGACCAACTAGCATAAAATTAACATATACCTCGCGGAAGATGCGTTTTGCAACAAGGAGAGACCAAAAACAGAAAACAAATCTATTTTTGTTATCACCAACAGCATTGTCCATTTGCACGTTCAATATTGGTGGCAAAGGCCTCCCTAGAACTGGGATATCAGGAATCTGCCCTAATGGATCCAAACACATCTCTGCACCCCGTAACACGGCCGCATACAATGGATGAGAGCAAGATTCAGGAAAGAGTTGCCGGGACGATGACTTCGGAGGCGCCTCCAAGTCACGCAATAGTTTTGCGAACGACCCAACCGTGTAATTGGCATCATGGGAGTATAAATCAAGGTTGTAATGGGCGTAACGCTGGTCCACATGACCATGGGCAAGCATGCATGTGACTGCAAGAGGCAACTTCATAAGCCCATCTAAGTGCTTTGTTTTATGTGAAAAAACCGGGGAGGCGGTCTTTGAGTGATCCATCTTATCATGCATGATGGTTAGAACCTCTTAGGGCGACGACTTTGATTGAAATCGGTTCAGGTAGTACAAGTCATGATGTGCGAAAGCAGAATCGATGTGAACCTGCATCTTCTTCTGCCATAGCACTGATGCTTGTGTCCCAGGTTGAGTAAGCTTCTTCTGATCCTGGTATTTGTCACACGTAGAACAACGGACAAAGTTTTCTCCACCTTTCTTGGCACAGTACTTAGGGAGCTCACTCGCCGAATCTTACTCAAGCTTGAGGTTGAGATTGGCGGCAATCCACAATCAGCAAGATAATCATCAAGAAGCGGTATCTGATCCTTCCACTTAAAACTTGCAGGAAGGACCTTTGCCACAGCCTTCTCGCCAGAACACGAGACTTGTGAGGCATGTGGTCCGCATGTCTATCGAGGATGGCTCCAAGAGCGGTAGTAGCCACAACCGTATGACCTCTAGGCTTACGCAAACCAGTATTCCCATGATGTTGAGCCGCATGACCAGCGGCAGCAACTTTCCTTCGCATTCCGATAGAAAATACTCGAACTCACACCCATGATTTTCATCCACGCATGGGCACAAACATCCACACCCTCTAGGGTGACAACCTTCCTACTCGAAGAGTTTCTATGAAATTGTTGATGAACGTCGAGTTTGATATGATTTCTGAACTGCACAAGGGTCTCACTATACAAGCGCGTCCGGAGTACTTTTATTTTATCTCTAGGGTAGTGTTGAACACAATTTTGAGTGCAACAACTATTGCACGCAAAAACGTTAATGGAATGAGGGGTCATGAGGAATTCAGCATTCTTAGACACTGTTGGACGAGTATTCCTTGAGGAATTGTTGTACAAACGGGAGCTCCTACCTAGAGGTCTGTTGCGCTCAACCATCCAGGCATTGTAAACGTCCCTAAGGCAATGATGGAAGAGACTCACACCGTTTAAAAAGACTTGTTGAATTGGCCACGACTTAAACGAGTACATCCATTCAACAGGAGCTTCCTCTAGAACAAAAGTACTCGACACCTGTACTACAACATTAGAATCCTCAAGAGGAACAGAGGAACCTAGAATTGCACTAGACCGGATATTGCGAACCAACCCCTCCGCAATGCAAACACCCGAACCATTGTGAAGCAAAACAATCATCTCGACCCAGAGACGGCGCGGAATAACATCAAACTCAGGAAGGTCTAGGTTCACGGGAGCATCAACATGATCATCGTCGCCCTCCGAAGACGACATCCTGCATTCTAATGAGATAAATATCAAATAATCCTGCCAAATAAGAATGGGTGAATATCTTGTAGGAATAGAAATCAATGACAAAGCATATGAAGTGGGTAATTTAGCTCGAATCAAGGTAAGGTCTGGCGCTTGAAAAGAACTTGCAATCAACTGAATTGACATTGTAGAACAGGAAAATTTTGGCTCGATTCGAGGTAAACACATATGGAATTATATGACAAGAATGCAATTTTATGCGATTAGTTTTAATCCAAATATGAAATATTCTCATCCTTGACAATGATATTTTAGCCAGACCCGACCTGAAATGTTGACTATTAGACGGTATGACAATTTATCTCAAGTCGAGGTAAACAAGCACAAAAAATATGGTATGACAGTTTAGCTCGACTCGACCTAAACTATCTTACAATAATTCGAAGGACAGTTTAGCTCGAGTCGAGCTAAACTGTCATTGCATAATATTAACGACAGTTTAGCTTGAGTCGAGCTAAACTGCCCTTCCGTGATTCTCGGTGTCATTTTTGGGATTCATATGGGAAAACTCCTCAGGCAATGAATCTGTCTCTTTGTATACTAGAACCTAAATCTTTGCGTTAGCCGTCAAGATACTCGTAGTGGTGCTTCAAAATCACAGTAGCAACTGAACTAGCGCAATAACCCCAAACAGTGTCACATTCTAATTGCTAGAGTGCACAGAGAATGCAATAAGTATACATTGTGTACCTTATGAAGAAGACAACCGTTGCGTTGTTGCCTCGCGCAAGCGCCCTGCTCAACCGTGCACAACCTATAGATGTTGCCCTCCTCAACCTCCGATAGTTGTACTACCTCCAAGCCTCTCCACAACAACCTTGCACAACAACCAAAGTGAGAAGGAAACAAATGAAGAAAGTTTTCGAGGATCGGCGAGGTCACTGACGGACACACGACCGTTTCAGAATTGGCGGGAGGAAACTTCAGATTTGGCGGGAGAAAAATTTTCCACAGCCCCTGAAAAACTGCAAATTCGAAATCTCAGTGGGAAACTGAATCAACTATTTCCCGGTTGACTAAAATAAGGAAGAGTACCTACCTCGAATATACTCGCACATGCGAATAATATACACGGTTTTACTGTAACGCTAAGGATTAGGTTTAGGGTTAGGGTTTAGGGTTTATGGTTTGGAATTTTGGTTCACATTTAGGTTTCAGGGTTTAGGGTCCTTGGTTTAGGTGGAATCTTCTGATGTCATTTCATTTTAATTTAATAATACTTTGAAGATTCATGATACTGACAATTCAACTAAGGTATAGGGAAATGTAGAGAAGATATTGTGATGATTAGAAAGAATTTGTATTACAATCCAAATAGAACTTATCTATAAAGTCGAAAGCAAAGACCTTAACAAAAGAGTAGCATTAAAAAAAACAAAAAACCGTATTACATGTGCACGTGTATTTTGAGCCAAAAAGTATGTATTTAAACATGCTTTGGACATCATTTCTTTGGGGTTTTAAAAATGTGCATAATGTAAGTATTTTGTAATCAATTTAGTATGTTCATTCCTTTGCAAGAATATCAAGTGTCCCCATGGTCTGGATTTGGAATTGAAATTGATTACTATTCACCTAGAGGTACTCAAAGGCTTGAAATGTGCGCAAACTAATAGTTGGATTAAAATATCTTATTCTTGAGTTCACATTGTATTATCATGAGTTTAGGGTGTGGCAATCTAAGCATGACATGAACGATGGAAGAATTCTTGACCATACACAGTTTATTTCATATTTTGACGTGAAATTAAAGACTTTGTCATTTGTAAAACATAGAGAGTGGAACAATGTTAAAAGATTCAAACAAAAAACAGAGAGACTTCCTCATGACAAAAAAAAGATAATCAAAATATAACATATAACTAATACAAAGTATATCACTTAGTGCATCAGGCATAATTTAATGTTCGTAATGTAAGTAATTTTGAATTTATTTATACATGCAAAAAAAGAATAATAAGTTTTTGAGCACGTTCCAGTGGTCGCAAATTATACTTTAAATTCTCAAAATTTTATAGAAGGATGATAAAAGTCATGAGGCATATTTATAAGTAATTTATTTTCTCACTGAACGACTTTAATAAAAGTTATGCGAGCCAAAAGAGAAACTTCTCGATTGCCGGCACGTCGAGCAACCTAAAAAACCTTTTGCTATGACACAGTATGGAATGTGATAATTTCAATATATAGAAGTAATATTAGAACAAATGATATTGTGGAAAAACAAGTTATTTTTCTAGTGAAAAATAAGATTATATCCCAATTCATACATTTTCACACATTGTCACATATTATTGATTTAGGGTACCAAGAATACTTAGACTTCATATCCACTGAAGACTAGGGGATTGTCATATTTTTTTTCTTTTTAATATTACTATTGGAGATTTAGGTCCACATATTTTGAAAATCCTTTTAAAATTCAAAGGATTACTATTTCACTTGTGAAATACTTAACCATAAAGAGAAGTACGGAGTTCAAAATGATTGTTTGAAGAAGTGGAAATACACATTGCACATACATCAGCTCAGTTTTTAGCAGAGGTGTGGACCATCACTACGTGCAATGAACTAAAAGGAGTATGTGCACACACTTTAGCTCCACTGGTGCTAACGTGTGCCTCATCACTAGGTGCAGTGAACTAAAAAGAAAATATGCATGGTTTAGCTCTACTAGAGCTTAATTTTGCACCATCACTAGATGTCACTAGGTGCAAAATTTAGCTCTAGTGACAAAACTATCTAACACTAAATGTCAACTTCTACTCTAAATGTCAATCCTAGTAAATAGTGGAACATAAAGTTTTTTACTTGTGGACAGTTACTGTAGGAAACCTTAATCATGATTTGATTACATCTTGAGCATCATAGTAAAGAAGGGTTGAGTGCATGTAGAAAAACAAGAATTTGCAAGAAAGAGCTTGGGAATAATTGGACATAGCTATGGAGCAAAAGGAAATTATCAAAAAATGGACAAAGTAGAATGTAAAATATGGAGGGAAAATGAAACTACAAGTAGAAGATTGGAAATATAAGAACATTCTTCTGGTAACGAAAATGAGAAAAGAAAGGAATATTGGAAAAGGAAAAAACATAAACATACAATAAATATAGAAATACAAGTAAAATACTCATTAGATATCCATCACATATGCATTCAACGTGCATTAAATATTCAGTAAATATTCATTACATATTCATTACATATTCATTGAATATTCAAATACACAATGATTTTACATTAGAAATTTATGCACTATTCATTAACTCTTCATTAAAAATACATTAAATACTCTTTAAATAATAATTAAATATACAAATATGAATTAAACTATCATAAATTATAGTTTTAAAACTTCAAACATTCATTAAATAATATTGAAATATTCTTTAAATATTCTTTAATCAAAAAATTACAAATATACAATTATACATAAAGTATCCTATAAAAATTCATTACAAAGCCATTAGTTATTGGCTAAATATATGATTACACATTAAATATTCATTAGAGAATATTAAATGATGTAAAGGAAATAATGCAAGAGATAGGAATGAGAATAGTTGTGGATAAGACGATAAGAAATTGAGGTTGAAGATGAGACAAAGAATAAATGCATGGCAACCGGTAGGCAGAAGATTTTGATCTAACACTATTCATTGAATATTCAAGTTTGTGTGCTGTAGAGTAAAAACTTTAGATTTGTCTATCAAACCCCAAGCTACATATTAAAATTGGTTCGGGAAAAGGTCTTTTCGTTTAGCGTATTTAGTAACTAGAGGTCACACATAGGTACAAAGAAGATAATTCTATTATTAATATTACAAAGTATTCTCATAAATAAACCCAAGAATCTATACCTACAATTTAACTAATCTCACTCTTATTATAGACCCCATGTTTTGTATGTAGAGGGAAGTCAAATAGACAATAATCAAGGGTGCATCAACCCCAGGCGGTAATAGCCTAGTCAAATAGACAGTAATTTAGTCAAATAGACAGTAGCCATGAAATGGATGCAATTCATTAATTATTATGAGGCTACTTACTAGGAACCAAGTCTATCTACTTATGTCGTGCAATGATGCATAAGTTTATGGTAAGAAAGTTTTACTTATCTCAAGCAAACTCCCGCTCATCTTTTACAAAGTAATTCCAATACGCCATAATGTTTTCCTAGCCTAAATTACCTTAAAAGTATTTCTTCATTTCTCTTTATAACATTCACTTTTAATTATTAATACCATTTATAAACTTACAAATTATCTTTAAACTAAATTACTACAATGACAATAATAATTTCCGAGTGTTATTCTATTTTCTTTATTTACTCATGATATTCAATATTCAACTATAAGGGTGATCAATCCTCAAGGAATTTCTATGTCTAATTCATAAAGAAATCATTCAATCATTAAATTTGCTATTATCATTCAACATCTAGTTTAAGATTTCACGTCATCATGCCAAGTTTCTTCTATTAGACCCGTGAGTAGATTAGGTAGCAAGTCTAATCAAAGGAATCTAATAACACAAGTATTTTTATAATTAAAGTAATATCACACTCATCACTATGACCCTTTCTCCAGATCCATAGTTCAATTACTCAATAGGCATTACTAATTTATGCCACTTAAATGTTTGCATTTCATGAATGTAAATTAATTAATTTATTGTGCACAATTATTTATCACAATGTTAAGAACTATCCACTCATTCACATTTTCTAATGAATTGTAATAGCCTCCACTGTTCAATTCTCACTCAATCTCCATGAGTTTCTCTTTCCACCAGACAGTAACTCCCAACGCCTGATATTGCTCTCTGGCTTAATTGAGTCAATTAGACCATACACCATGATATAGATGCATAATGCATGCTTGACACGCTGCAATCACCCATAACTGACTTGGTCAACTTGACATCATGTTACTTTCTATTCACTTCTACTTAGTCTGAAGTTATCTAATAAACATAACTACAATTGGACTCTTGATATTCTTAGTTCAACTTTTTATCCAAACAGACAACTTCAAATTGACATAATAATTCTTTTTATTACTTGAAGCACAATTGTCAATTGAAATTGAACATCAGCAAGAGTTTGCAACAACTCTATTCTCTTTAAGATAACTCGCACTCAAGCTTTCTACTTTGACTCACACACTCAAGATTTTCTATTTTCTAATGTTGTGAAGTGTTTCCTTCTTCCTCAATTCTTACTTAAAGATTCAAAGTCAAATGGACACGACCACTACAATCAGAACCGAAGGGGTGCTGACTAAGGTTACCGTCCATTTGAATCTCTTTTGAAATCTCACGGCCTTGGTTATTCACATCCTCAAGTTATTTCCAAAACTGTTTGGAATTTTACCCTGTTTATACTATTAAGTTGAAAAAACATACGTAATGAAAATTTTAGTGTTCACATAGCCCCCTTCTTAGTCTACTTGACTCCCGGCAAGTTGTACTTAAAAAGGACAGAATGTTCTAGGTATCGCTAGTAGAACTAAGGCTAAACACTTTTATACACCACAATATGTTCACAGTTCTTCAACTCTCGTCTTGTGCGTGTCCAGTTGACTTCAAACTCGAGGCCGCTTATTCCTGTGATTATCACGTTGCCTTGTGCCATCTCGTATCCGCTGCGCCGTCAGTTTGCTTGCATCTCTCCGTACATCATCGTCAAACTGTAATAATGTTGTGTTGTGCGTATGCTGGTACGTCAACCAATTGTCGATGGCCACCTTTCTTGTCCCGTTGAACTCATTGATGAAACAACCATTAGTTCCATACAAAAAATGAGTCATTGACATAATCTCCAACATTCTGGTCCATCGAGCGCTGTGATATCGCAATTTGAGAGCAAGCAAAAATTCAGGCTTGCGATCATCATACCTGTTGACGTTGACAATCACTTTAAAGGTTTGGCACATATATGCCAAGAACTTGGAGAACACCGCCGCCCGAAAACATACTGGATCTGTATGCTGGTGGTGCGTCGCCCAAAATTCTTGGTAAGCATTAGCACAATTCATCGCCGTATCAAATTGACCAGGAATTAGTGGCCAATTATACTCCACTGAATCCAGGGTGGCTTCAGGTGACCACTTGAAACGACGTTTGGTCAAACTGCAAAAGTGTGCGTTAGTCAGCACTGCTGCAGGTGGCTCCACCGACCAAGTATTATCTACCACCGCCTTATAAACCAAATCCCAAGAGCGTTCCTCAATACGAGACATTCCATAATCTTCCAACAACCATGCCATGGCTGCCCAAGTTGGAACAGGAATCTCATACTCTTGGTCAAATAGACGGTCGTAATGTCCCAAGTAACGCTCTTTTGCATAAGAGCCTGTTACTGGAACTCGAATCTGCAGCCACGTCGGAAAAGTAAACGAAGAAGGAGGTAAGTTCAGCTGGACTTGTACATTATGAGGTGTTATGTCCAGTTGACGTGTTCCCATCTGCTGCGCAATCTTCATCATGTCCTTATGAGCTTGGTACAGCCCATAGATATGATGTCGAGTTGACAATTCTCCTCGTTGGGCACATCCTTCACGCTCCAACACGTATGACAACTTGACAATAATACCCTCCCTGTTGCTCACTGCTCGCTCCAGTCCTTCTACAAGTGCACGCCAAGCTGATATGGTGGTTGGAGTAGAATTTGTCACTACTTCTGCCATCCTGTTACTAAAATCCTGTACTTGAACTGGTCGTTGGCTCTCCATTGCAAAGTCAAGTTGACGTCGCTGATTTAGCTGAGCCTCCAGGTTCAAGTAGTACAATGACACTCTTGCTCCAAGGTGTCCGATTGGTAATAGGAACTTACTGGCTTCTGTCAATTTGACATCTCCTCTTGCGATCATTTCGCAAATGAGGTTATGTGCATTCTTCATTCCCATGGACATGCTCCATGCTCGATCAAACTCAGGAGCGTCAAGTTGACAGTATCGCTCCCGGTTGAGGATGGTAAACAAGGTATCTCGCTGCACTTCATAGGCTCGAAAAAGTGAATAGCTAGGTGGCGATGATAGATCTCCCTTCCACAATGCTGTCCGTAACCTATCTGGTTCAAGTTGACCTGCATCCATTTGATGCTTTGCTTCCTGCAACAGAAACTGCAAGGATTCTATCTCCACTGTCAGTCTAGCCACCTCTACGGATTTTTCAGCAGGAGAACCACTCTTGAGATTCAAAATCTCAATCTGGTGTACTGTCAAGGCTTCGGTAAGTTGCGCACGCAGGATCTCTTTCTCCTTCCTTTCTTGGTCGCACAGTTCAGAGAGGTTGGTTCTTTGATTTTTTAGCTCCTCAAGTTGTCTCCGCGTTTCAGCATGCTCCAACTTCTCTTTCTTATACAGCTCCCGGTTCTTGGTCTCTTCGGTGCTAATCCGGGTGTTGTTCCTCGTCACTTCTTCATTGTAGTTGCTCAAATTGACCAACTCAACTCGTTGTATTCGAATCGTCTCTAAGTTGGCATTGGATTCCTCAATGAGTCGTTCCTCCAACTTCTTCAATGAGAGTCGCACGTGAGTCTCTCTCAACAATGACTCGTGCAGCATCTTAGGAGTGACCTTCTTCGTTGCACCACTTCTTCTTCTCGTAGGTGCAGGTGTAGTTAAATTGACAGACGAGGGTAGCTCTTCCCCTGAAGGTGTATCTGGATCAATTCGATTTGTTGCTACTGTAGGTAAGTTCGAATCGACACGAGGACGTCGTCTTACTTCAAATTCTTCTACTGTAGGCATGGCATTGCTTCGAGTGCTCCTGGCTTGATTAGCTCGTGATGAAGAAGGACCGGCCGCTTCCTCTGTCAACTTGACTTTCTCCATTCTTGTAAGGTCTCCCAAGTTAGGAAGGAGGGCAGTAGTTGTTGGTAAAGCAAATCCTTCTAACGTACGAATGGGCTTAACCAGATTTGATAAGTACACCACACTATACAAAATCATAGGGATTTTTGTATGCGTCTTACCAATCTCTTTCTTGATCTTCTCAAATAAGGTGTTACCCCAGCTGAGTTTAGCACCATTCCAACCTTGAATTGCTGCCGCCACTCCTTCTTGAGACATCCTTCTGATTCCCTTTTCCGCGAGTAATATGCGCTCATTGAAAAAAGGTAACCATTCGCTCCATACGCCTCTCGCCCGCTCCAGGTCACACCCGTTATCTGTGATTGCTCCTTCGTCAAATAGACCTGCCAAATCTTCCGCTTTGATAGTTCCCACTTCTTGTTCAATCAAACCAGAGCCCTGGTAGAGCTTAAGCATTTCAGAAATGCTGAATGGGGTGAAAGCGTATGAAACTCCATCCATCATGACTTCAGATCTTGCTCCAAACTCGCTTGAACTCAGGAACTTGCTGACACGTTCATTATCCTGGGCTTCAAAGCTTAGCAGGATAAAATGCCACAAACCTACGGTTTCCAAGTTGCTCCGATTCTTCTCAACTTGACTCCAGGCTGTTGGTGATATCTTCATGATATGCAACTCCTTAATCTTCTTAATTGGAGGTGACACACCAAGTTGTTGTGGTGCCGGTGGAGCGATCGTAAGTTTCTTGTTTTTTCCGCTCTTCATTGCACACTGCTTGGGACGCGCCTGTGGTTTTGGTCGATTTGACAAATCCATCATCAAGATCCTCTTTTCACTCTTATCCACTTGACAAGTTCCTCACTAACATCAGTCAACCTAAACGTGATTGGTTCTTATCTGTCCTTAACTGTAACACTTGGCAAAGTCTGCAATTATTATATATTCCTCTCGTCAATTTGACTTGCTTAACACCACAGATGTGTAAGCGTGACTCTTAAGAAATGCTCTACCCTGTGTGCAGTCTATTAGACCAATGCAGTAATTCCAAATTGATAAGAACCCATTCACTTCAGCTTCTATCATGCATTGAACAGACTCATACTGATGGGGACTTAACAAAGGTTAGTCATTAGTTGATTAATGGTTAGTCTATTCGACAAAGGCTCCTTGCACTACTTATCACTTACTTTTCTCTCAACAATCTACACTGTTGCTCTTCCATTTGTTCAATTCAAATTGACCATCATGCAAACTCTTAGGCCTCTGTAGATTACAATTTTGATTAGACTCAGAGCATATCTTAACAAGGACTTACATGATAGGGGTTCTTTTTACGTAAAACAATTGCTGGACCCTCTTCAAGTTTTCTCTTAATACAACTTTTTATGACTTGATCTGACTTTACAGCTGACTTCTTTTGAAGGAGTGATTTAGATTTTTTCAGGACAACAGGTTCTTTTTTTTAAACTTATCTCTATTGTTGGCTTAATGATAAACCATGCAGGCCATGCATCAATACCTTGGACTCCATATGCATCAAATATATGCCATGCAAGTTTCTCACCTGATAATTCCACGCCCCAGACTTTGTAATGACCGCTGTCTCTCTCAACTCTCCTTTTACTAATCCCACATCGCTCAGAGTTTTCTTTGATAAGGACGGTCTGATTGTGGACATATGGGTCATACGATTGTGTTAGTGATTGTTGAGCAAACACCTCACTTACTCGTCTATTGGATAATATACTGTCTGCATGATACATCATCAGTGTAAAAATCAAACTACGCAATAATCTTTACTGACATTTCTGTTCATTCATAAGGTTTGTGCGTATGCAATGATCTCACAGTGTTCTAATTCAACTTGACTATAATCAATGCACCAAAACAATGCACAAACACTATGTCAAAATGCAAACCTTCAGGTGTTGAACGACGACAAATGAACAATGTCTCTGCCGATCCAGTGAAACCCTTCTTCTATCTCCCTTGGCTCCCGCACTTGTCCAGTTGACATCCAATTTCCCTCACATTGTATGCACTCGTTCCTTACGCTCCAATCAACTTGACTTAACCCTTCATGAACACAAAAATCACTCTTGCAAAACTCTCAACACAACTACTCATAAAGAAACAACCTCACAATTCTGTGTGGAGTTGCTGTTGTAAAGCTGATTTTGGTTTCTTGCCCTCTCAAGGTGACTGTAACTGCTCTCATGTCAAGTCGACTTCAACTCATGACTCAGCCGTTGATTTGACGGTTACCAACACTTGATGTGTACCATCCATCATTTCCACACGCCATTATTACTATTACTCGTGTGTAGATGGTTATTACTTGTCACTATTCATTATTTGTCTAATCAACATTTGATTAGACCACTTTCAACACTCATTACACTTGGTTTCAAGTCTATTTGAAACTTGAATTACTTAGTACAACTTCCATTTTAATTTTATTTTATTTTAATTAATTAATTTATTTTTTTTGTTGATTTATTTTTTTTATTTTAAAAAAATCCATCATAAATTTTTAACTATTGGCCCCTCTTTAAGTCCATAACTTGTCCTCAAGTTACATAAGGTTTAACACGATACCCATTATATCGTGTAGAATGGATTCTTCCTTCGAAATCTTGTAATTCCACTGAACCATTTGGATAGGAATTTAGAATTTTATAGGGACCAAACCAACGCATCCTAAACTTTCCAGGAAATTTTTGAAAACGACTATCATATAATAAAACTAAGTCATTAGGATTTAAGATTTTAGGTATAAGTTTACTATCATAATATGACTTGCGTTGTTTTTGAATAGCCATATTATTCAGATAAGCTTGGGCTCTTGTTTCATCCAATTTCTCTAGCATACATAATCTTTGTCTTAATGATTCCTCATCTCCTAATCTTTCATCCAATGCTATTCTTAAAGTGGGGATTTCCATTTCAATGGGTAAAATTGCCTCAAGTCCATAAACTAATTGAAAAGGAGTAAATTTTGTAGATACTTTGTAGGCACACCTATATGCCCATAATGCATCATGAACTCGCTCATCCCAGTCCGTATTTGACCCTTGTACAGTTTTAGTGATTATTTTACACAAAATACCATTAGTTTTTTCGGTTTGTCCATTTGCACGAGGATGATAAGGGCTAGTTTTTCGATGTTTAATGAGATATTTTGTAGTGAGATTTTCTATTATTTCATTTAAGAAATGTGTCCCCCTATCACTCACTAATTCCTTAGGACACCCAAATCGGGTAATGATATTTTCATATAAAAATTTTGCTACCGTTTTGGCATCATCATTTTTTGTAGATAAGGCTTCGGCCCATTTAGTAACATACTCAGTAGCAACTAAAATATATCTTTTTTGTCCATGTCTACTAGGAGGTTTGATGGGTCCTACAAAGTCGATGCCCCACTTTTCAAAAGGTATCTGGGCTAATATAGGATTTAAAGGCATAGCTGTAGATGGAGTAGGTTTACCCACTCTTTGACATGGATCACACTTTTTTGTATATTTATGCGCATCATTAAAGAGGGTGGGCCACCAATAACCTGATTGTAAGGCTTTATTAGCAGTTACTAATCCGGCAAAGTGTCCCCCACATACGTCATCATGACAACCTTTCAGTATTAAAGGTACCTCGCTTGGATTAATGCATCGTCTTAATATCCCATCTTTTCCTTTTTTATATAGTACGTTGGAAATTAATGTATAAGGTTGAGATTTAAAAATTAATTTTTGTTTTTGTTTATCACTATATTCTTGAGGAAAAGACTTGGTCTTTAAAAAATGAATAACGTCAGCATATTCAATAGGAATAATTTCAACTTGAAAAATGTGAGCATCGGGAAAACTGTCATCGATAGATTTTGGATTTACTTCCTCACTTATGCGTGAAAGAAAATCTGCATTAGCATGTTTTTTCCCAGGCCTTACATTCACAGTAAAATTAAACTCTTGAAGTAATAACACCCATCTCGCAATCCTCCCACTTAATTGAGGTTTATTGACCATATACTTTAAAGCATCATGGTCAACATGGAAAGTAAATTTATACCCAAGTAAGTAGTGTCGATACTTTTGAACGGAAAATATCATTCCTAATCCTTCTCTTTCGGTTACAGAATAGTTTTTCTCAGCAGCACTCAATTGTCGACTCGAAAAATAAATTGGACGGTCATGACCCTTAACATTTTTTTGACTAAGAACACTTCCAATTGCAAAATTAGAGGCATCGACATAAACTTCAAAAGGTTTATTCCAATCAGGAGGAATAAGAATTGGAGCTTTACTAAGGCGTCGTTTTAATTTTTTAAATGCCTTAGTGCAATCCTCAGTCCAAATTCCAGAAGTCTCGGTTTGCTTTGTTAAATGGGTTAAAGGAGCAGCAATTTCTGCATAAAGATAGATGAATCTTCTGTAGTAGCCTGTGGCTCCTAAAAATCCTTTAAGTGCTGTAATATGGATAGGAATTTCAAATTTTAAAATAGCCGCCACTTTATCGGGATCTACACCAATCCCTTGACAGGAGACAATATGTCCTACCAATCTCCCACAGGATACTGCGAATTCAGACTTGGCTGCATTAATAGATATACCATATTTATGACACTGTTCAAAGCATTTCTTTAAACACTCTTTATGTTCTACTTTTGTGCTAAAGACACAGAAGTCATCCAAAAATATTTCAATAAATTTTCTCAAATATTTTTGAAATGCAGTGGTCATTGCTCTTTGAAATGTAGCTGGTGCGTTACACAATCCAAAAGGCATGACGTTATAAGCAAAAGTACCCCAATCTGTTGTAAAGGTAGTTAAAGGTTTATCCTCGGTTGCTATCTTTATTTGATTATACCCAGAAAATCCATCGAGAAAAGAATAACATTCATGGCCTGCTACTCCATCAAGTATAGCATCCGTAAATGGTAAAGGAAAATAATCTTTCTTGGTTACACTATTTAACTTACGGAAGTCTTGACAAATTCTTAATTTTCCATTTTTCTTTGGTACCACAACTATGGGAGATACCCACTCACTATAAGGAACAGGATAAATGAATCCACATTCCAATAACTTGTCAATTTCCTCTTTAACCATAAGAGAATATTTTGGATTCATTCGATATTGTCTTTGTCTAACAGGTTGGGTATTTGGTTCTAGAATAATTCGATGTTGACACACTTCGGAAGGAATACCCTTAAGGTCCTTATAAGTCCAAGCAAAAGTATCTTTATACACTTGAAAGAAATTTTTCCATTCTTCAAACTCAAAAGAAGTTAGTCCCTTAAAAACTCTAATATTTTGTGGTTCATTTTCAGTGCCTAAATTCATATCAATGCATGGACTCTTTGGAGGTTGTAAATCCTTAAATTTTAAATAAAACATATTATCTGCCAACTCTTCAGAATCACTCACATATGGAGGTTCTAGTTCAGATTCACTTTCAACGGTTATATTAAAAATGGGAGTATTTTCCCAAGCAAGAATTGCATCATCCGAATCTAACTCAGATTCTTTTAGACACGAATATTCTCCTAGTCCTATGCATTTTATTTTAGGCATTTCTTTCACTACTTGTTGAGTAGTTTCTGTCTCAGTATCATAAAAATTCTCAGAAGTGACATTTGAGTCTTCTTCTTGAGTTTCACCATGATATTGAATTGGAAACATAGGTAATACAATTTGGTTTGCTTTATTTCCTATGGTAATGGTTCCTTTATGCCAATCATCTCTAGCTTTGGCTAATTTAAGCCACGGCCTCCCCAATAAAATTGGATAAGTAGAAACTGATTCACTAACTTTAAAAACAACATAATTAATTTTAAAGAATAAACCACTTATAGTGGTATGAACATTTCTAAGTATTCCTAAAGGTAATACTCTACTTTGATCCGCCATTCTTAGGACTATAGGTGTAGAGGTCATGGTTTTTAAACCCAATTCTTCCATAGTATCCACATTCATAAGGTTTACACTAGATCCACTATCAATTTGTACTCCCTCAATTAAAATGCCGTCAATCATAACATCAACAGTAGGGGCTCCCGGGTCTAAAGATATATCATTAACATCCACAACTTTAGCCCTTTTTCTAACCAATGAAGAACTTAGTTCTCCTCGACATTTTGGTGCAATTGCTAATAATTGTCTAAATGAAATGTCAGGTTGAATATGATCCATATTAGTTAAGATATCATAAGGGGTCATACCCTCTGCTAACTTCATACTTCGATTATACTTTCTTTTTCTTACACTAGTTGTTGTCTCCGGTATTTTCTTTTTAGGAATTTTGTAAAAAGAAGGTAGATTTGAAGTACGTGGGTCAGATGGTACAATTGATGGTTTTGGTTGAATATCTGAAGGTGTTGATGGTTTTTGACTAGATTCTTTATTGAGAGTTATGGGAATGCTAGATGATGAAAGATTCTCAATTGGTGTAGGGACATCAGGAAGTATAATTGGTGTTGGACTTAAAGGTTGAGAAACTACCTTTGGCGGAAAAGATTGTATCTTCTCCGGTAGTTTACCCTTCCTTGCTCTAGCAATTTTATAATCACTATCAGAACTACTGGACTGATCACTTTCAATTAAGGTTAATTTTGCTTTGTTTGCTGCCCGTGTAACAAAAACACTTTGAGGTGGTATATTAAATTCTCGTGTTACTTGATTAACAGTTCGAGAATTATTCAACTCATCAAATTGAACTTGCTTAATTGGGTTAGGAGCGGGACATTCATTGGCAGTATGCCCTGATGCATTACATCTACCACACAAAGGTATATATCCTACTTGTTTTCTTTCTTTAGGGCAATCTCTGGCCATATGTCCTAATTCTTGGCAATTATAGCAAACTATAAATTTTCCTTCTTTAGGAGGTCCATAACGTTGGGTATTGGGGTTGGATGGTGGTCCATTCCAATTAGGAGCAGAATTATAATAGGTTCCCCATCTAGGTCTATTATCACCATTTTTATAAGATTCTCCGGTATTGGGTCTCGTAAATGGTCTTTTTGAAGTATAACTATACGGTTCTTTAGTTTTATTAGCAGGTTGCATATTTGCACTTACTGCTGCCACTACTTTTCCCAAATTCCAACAATTTGACACGTCATGAGAT
This sequence comes from Bryoerythrophyllum caledonicum, assembly GCA_963971425.1. Classification (NCBI taxonomy): domain Eukaryota; kingdom Viridiplantae; phylum Streptophyta; class Bryopsida; order Pottiales; family Pottiaceae; genus Bryoerythrophyllum; species Bryoerythrophyllum caledonicum. The sequence continues at coordinate 19,432,899 of OZ020514.1, forward strand.
CCTCCACAAAAAGTACATTTGGATTTATTGTTATAAGTATTACCAATTGGAGTAGGACATTCATTGGCTAAATGCCCATGCCCTCGGCAATTAGTACACCACACATTAGACCTTACATTGGTAGGTTTAGGTCTTTTTTCCTTTCCTCCAGTTACGTGAACAGACAATTCGCTCAATTTCTTTTCTAATTTAGTAATATTTTCCATTAAAGCATCATCTTGTGGTCCTTTAATGGCTAATAATTGTGCATTTTGAGCAGATGTTTTTAAAGGAAATGGCGGTGCAGTTAATTGAAGCCTATTAGAGGGATAAGGATAATGGTCTCGACCATAAATATCCATTCCAGGATTATGATCATACCCTTCTCTTCTTGGTGGATAACTATCAGCATATTGTGCAAAGTCAGAATTGACTCTTGCTTCTTCCCAAGTTTTTGCTAGAGTATATGCACTAGCAATATCTTCAGGGTTATGTTCTTTTAAATAAATTCTCAACTCATCCGGGCATACTCCTCCCACAAAAGTGCATGACAACAATTGATTTCCCAAACCATGATTTGCCCATCTTTTTAATAGGGTATTGAATCTTGTATAATAAGAGTCGATTCCCTCATCAACTCCCATTCGAATAGTACGAAAACGGTCAATTAATCCTGGAATAAAAGATCTAGGACGAAAACGTGCTAGAAAAGAAGTTCTTAGTGTCTCCCAATCTGGAGGAAGAGCCAATTGAACGTACCATTGATGAGCATCATCTAACAGGGTACTAGGAAAAGTTGACAAATATAAATCTTCAGGTAGTTGATTTGCATTAGCTACTACCCGAAACCTATCAAGGTGTCTATCTGGATCAGAACCAGGAAATCCATGGAAAATGGGGTAAGGTGCTATATTCAAAATTCGTTGTGGTACCGCCATATTAATAGAATGGCTCGGCACTAAAAGTGGTGTTAATGGTTTCTCAAGTAAAGAAGATAAATTTTTTCTGACGGTTTGTTCACTAATATTAGAATCGTAAACATGAGATTCTTTAAAAAAATTCTGCTCTTCTAGCTTTGTTGGATTTTTATAAGAAAACTGATAAGGAACTTCGGTAGTTTTCTCTAAAGTAGAGAATTTTAATGATTTGATTCCCAAGTTTTCTTGTTTAATACCAACAAGTGGTTGTGAATCAAGGGCGTTTTTTACAACATTGCCTTTATTGTTTGGGTCAATAACGTCGTGGGATATACTCGGTTGGATTAGACCCAATCCGACAGGAGAAGTTTGAAAATTTAATTGCTTAGCTGTTAAATTACTCGAAGTACTTCCCACGAATTCTTCTTTGACATTTACTTCAAAGGTTATTTTTGGTCTTTGTTCTTTCCCTTGCCTGTGGATAGGTGAACTAGACTTGGATTTAGTAGGACTTCTTCCTCTAGGTACTAGTTCATCATCACAAGTATAATAAGAAAAACTTCTTCGTCCAGTCTCAACGGTTTCCCTTAATTCCTCAGTTGTAGGTAAATTAATTTTTAATTTAGAAACATCAGGCGTTTCAGGGGAATTTGGCAATTTCCCATATTTATCCTCATAGTTGTCTGGTAAAGGAAATCCAAATGTAAATCTAGAATAGTGTGTACTTGCTGGACTAGGAGAAGGAGTGGTATCATATATTGGATTATTGACACCTACTATTATTGACTCCAATAATTCTTCTTTCTTCTCTTCTCGCCTTATTTGACGTTCATCCCTTGATTTATTTTGAATTTCCCTTAATTTTTTATCTCTTTTTGACATTTATATTTGCCATAAAGACTAATTTTCCTTCCCAACCTACAAACTTTGACCATTTATCCTTATATTTAATTTAACTTCCATTTTTATTTTATTTTTAAATTTCTTTTAAAGTAAGATACAATCTCAATCAAAACTTAAACATAAGAAAAGTGTTTCATTTGATAAGTTCATTTCTTTTATTTCTTCTTCAATATGTCTAGGGTATGGAATACGGGTTAATATTTCACTCATCATATCTGCACTCATCCAAGCACTAGCTAGTCCCAATAAATTATCAATTTCCTTTTCGGCTATTTCCATAAGTTCTTTATCATTGGGTCCCAAATCTTGATAAAGAGCTAATTTACAAAATAATTTATTGTATACCCTTTCTTTAGGAGTTTCATATCTATCACACTTAACACTATTCCCAATATTCATTTGAAGAAGAAACGATATCAACACCAATTGGTGAGGGAAAATCTTTCAACTTCTTTATTTGGGTATAGTCTTTCCACTAACAATTCTCGCGGGTATTTGAATCCTCTTATGAGTCTTTTAATTGTTTTTCTTTTTTCTACATTATTTTGATTTTCTATTCTAATTTTTTCGATTTCTTTTTCTATAAGATTGAATAATCTAGTTTCGTTGTATTTAATATTTGAATAGATTATTAACAATCTTCTTAATCTTATTTTTAAGTCTTCCGTGGTTTCAATTGAATTATTCATGGTTTAGATACATAATAAATCAAAAGCTATGGAATCTAGGCAATTAGGATCTTTTGAAAGAAAATCCGGAAAATATATTTTACTACGAGGATTAAATCTACCATAAATGAAAACAAAGGTGTCTCTATCAAATTTAAATCCGTTCCAAATTCCACAACTTTTAGAAATCAATGGTTGTGTTTGGTATTTTATTCTACCATATTGAGCAAACAAAAATTGTAATTGAAATTTCAAATACAATGTTTTTTTCTTCACAACTATTTCATTGAATTTTTTTCCTTGATTCCAAATTTTAGATAATATTATTTGTTTTATCTCTAATGATAACTCATCAAATCTTTTATGAAAGTCTTTATCAATTTTAGGATTCCTTCCATAAAATTGAAATCCTTGTCCATAATAGGATCCCTTATAAACTCTATACAACGAAGCAAACAAATAAGGTCCTTTAAAAAATTCACACACCGCCTCGTTACTTATTTTCCATGGGAATTGAGGCATGGTTGCACCACATGACTTATTGAGTTACAATAAGTACAATTCTTAGATTCTTTAACTATGGGTCTAGGTGGAAATTTAATACCTTGGGAATGTTTGATTTTTGGAATGGATTTGTTCTCTTTATTCATTCTTGGGATCTTCTAATTTTTAAAGACATAACATCATTTTTAATAAGTGATATTCTTATGAAAAAGATATGTATTCAATTCTTTAAAATAGAGATCTTCTAAAACAAACACTCACTTAAAAGATTATCTAAGGTCTTTGTAAATACTACATCATAAGCTACCGCTTAACCGGAACCTAGTCCCCGGCAGCGGCGCCAAAAATGTAGAGTAAAAACTTTAGATTTGTCTATCAAACCCCAAGCTACATATTAAAATTGGTTCGGGAAAAGGTCTTTTCGTTTAGCGTATTTAGTAACTAGAGGTCACACATAGGTACAAAGAAGATAATTCTATTATTAATATTACAAAGTATTCTCTCAAATAAACCCAAGAATCTATACCTACAATTTAACTAATCTCACTCTTATTATAGACCCCATGTTTTGTATGTAGAGGGAAGTCAAATAGACAATAATCAAGGGTGCATCAACCCCAGGCGGTAATAGCCTAGTCAAATAGACAGTAACTTAGTCAAATAGACAGTAGCCATGAAATGGATGCAATTCATTAATTATTATGAGGCTACTTACTAGGAACCAAGTCTATCTACTTATGTCGTGCAATGATGCATAAGTTTATGGTAAGAAAGTTTTACTTATCTCAAGCAAACTCCCGCTCATCTTTTACAAAGTAATTCCAATACGCCATAATGTTTTCCTAGCCTAAATTACCTTAAAAGTATTTCTTCATTTCTCTTTATAACATTCACTTTTAATTATTAATACCATTTATAAACTTACAAATTATCTTTAAACTAAATTACTACAATGACAATAATAATTTCCGAGTGTTATTCTATTTTCTTTATTTACTCATGATATTCAATATTCAACTATAAGGGTGATCAATCCTCAAGGAATTTCTATGTCTAATTCATAAAGAAATCATTCAATCATTAAATTTGCTATTATCATTCAACATCTAGTTTAAGATTTCACGTCATCATGCCAAGTTTCTTCTATTAGACCCGTGAGTAGATTAGGTAGCAAGTCTAATCAAAGGAATCTAATAACACAAGTATTTTTATAATTAAAGTAATATCACACTCATCACTATGACCCTTTCTCCAGATCCATAGTTCAATTACTCAATAGGCATTACTAATTTATGCCACTTAAATGTTTGCATTTCATGAATGTAAATTAATTAATTTATTGTGCACAATTATTTATCACAATGTTAAGAACTATCCACTCATTCACATTTTCTAATGAATTGTAATAGCCTCCACTGTTCAATTCTCACTCAATCTCCATGAGTTTCTCTTTCCACCAGACAGTAACTCCCAACGCCTGATATTGCTCTCTGGCTTAATTGAGTCAATTAGACCACACACCATGATATAGATGCATAATGCATGCTTGACACGCTGCAATCACCCATAACTGACTTGGTCAACTTGACATCATGTTACTTTCTATTCACTTCTACTTAGTCTGAAGTTATCTAATAAACATAACTACAATTGGACTCTTGATATTCTTAGTTCAACTTTTTATCCAAACAGACAACTTCAAATTGACATAATAATTCTTTTTATTACTTGAAGCACAATTGTCAATTGAAATTGAACATCAGCAAGAGTTTGCAACAACTCTATTCTCTTTAAGATAACTCGCACTCAAGCTTTCTACTTTGACTCACACACTCAAGATTTTCTATTTTCTAATGTTGTGAAGTGCTTCCTTCTTCCTCAATTCTTACTTAAAGATTCAAAGTCAAATGGACACGACCACTACAATCAGAACCGAAGGGGTGCTGACTAAGGTTACCGTCCATTTGAATCTCTTTTGAAATCTCACGGCCTTAGTTATTCACATCCTCAAGTTATTTCCAAAACTGTTTGGAATTTTACCCTGTTTATACTATTAAGTTGAAAAAACATACGAAATGAAAATTTTAGTGTTCACATGTGCTAGGGTAGAGTTTTGTTTGAGGGCTATTACGAAATGAACTATAGTAGGTGATGGCTAAAACTTGTTGCCAAATTGTTGACAAATAGTGTACTAGAAAAAGAGAATCTCCACCGTGGCAGAGGGACCGGGTTGCAAGAATAAACACGGTAAAGCCCACTCCGCAAGGCCTAGGCCGGTGTCTCGGCCCACTGAAGTGGCGGCGCCGGTTCTTCTAAACAATAAATTTACGAAAAGTACAGAGGACAGCAAAACTCCTCGGGAGCATGTGTTCAATCATGTAATGACACGAGGGAATTAAAAAAAATGAATAAAAACCCCAAAAAAAATTAGCCTACTATGGCGTTAGTGCTGGGCGTTGGTGTTCCCTCAGAGTGGCCAATTCAGGGACAGTGCGGGGGGAAAAGGGTAACCCCCCTCCCTTCATCTCAAACTTGGGCACCTTCCTGCTGGCCTAGTAAATTCTTTGTCAGGGGTGAAGATGCTCTAACTACAGTATTTGTACTGTTATAGTAAAAGCAAAATGAAGTGAAAATAAAAGAAAAAATTCACACTTTAGCTCTATTAGAGCTAAAGTGTACACCATGACTAAATGTAGGAAACTAAAAAGTAAATATGCACACTTTAGCTCCAATAGAGCTAAAGTGTGCCCTGGCATTTATTTTAAATTTATACAATTGCCAGATGTGGTCTTAACATACTCATTGTCTGTTTGATTCTCATAGTAAATAATATCAAACTCACAAAGAAGCAAAACTTGAATTCAAAGTAATAGAATCTTAAAATCGTAGCTATAAAACTCTCTAAAGTATGCTTCACCTAGAAACTGGTGTAGGAGGAACTTATATATCGATGGTAATGAATTTACTCCTTGTGTAAAGCAGAAATTGAAATCGAGTCAAATAAAAGCCAGCTGATCCACTGAAAGCATAAAAGAAAACTAAACACTATAATCCTGTTTCTAACACTAAATACTATAATCGTTCACTTCTGTGCAATCCAAGTTTGTGTATTATTGAGAAAATGTCAATTTATAAGTTTTAATTGAGATCATACGAATGAAATTGGAAATAATCACTTTTCCTTAGCTACCTGCTCGTTGCCCAAGAATATGCAAAATTGTAGTGTTAATGGCTCAGATAAATTGTGCAGGGAAATTATAAGTACATAAATACTACACGCGTATAATATTTTGAACTTATTCAAGTAAGATTAAATTGAGTTCTTGAAATTCCGGGTATCAATAACGAAGGTGAATGATTTGTGGTGCATCCACCGTTAATACCCGAGGATCTGACCCCATTATCGGAAAGGGTATTCCGAGGGTATCTCGGGAGCACCGCACGGCCACAGGGTTTCGACCCTCACGGCTTTAGGTGCCCCAGGAAGTACCCCACGAAATCGTGGCGCGACCTTTTTTTTCCCCTCTTTTCGTTGCTATCCGAGTTTTCTGGACGTTCTTCTACGCGTTGTTGTTTTGTGAATTTTGCGAGTTTATGCGTAGGTTCGTCGTTGCGTCTTTGCGGTTTGTGTTATTGTCGTTATCTACAGGGTTTGTTAAGTTCGTGTATACTCTAGCGCTGCAGTTCAGGCTTTCGTGCACAATTTACTAGAGTTTAGGGTTCGCTGTGGATAGGGTTTGTTGGACGTGCGATTCTGGTTATGTGAGTTTGTGAGCACATAGATGAGTTTGTGTATACTGTAGCGCTGGAGTTTAGGGTTGTTTGTGTGAGTTTGTGTGAGTTTGTGAGAGTTTGTGTGAGTTTGTGTAAGCACGTCGAGTCTGAAACGGCCGTGCACGGAGGATTGACGTGAACAAGGAAGAAGATTTGCAGCTCTAGCAGTCGGATTTCTGAGTTTTAAAGGTAAGTGAGCTCATTCACTCTTGCATTTCTTTTGATATATGTATAGTATTGCTTTTGATATAATGTGTTGAATCATTATATGTGTATAGCATTGCTTTTCATGTATGTGTGAGCACGTAGATGAAATTGTGTATTCAATGTGCTGGTTTGAATGTGGTGGTTTGAATGTGGTGGTTTGAATGTGGTGGTTTGTGGTGGTTTGTGGTGGTTTGTGGTGGTATGTAGTTGTTTGTGGTGATTTGTGCTGGTTTGTGCTAGATTAAATGTGATGGTTTGTGCTTGTGTCAATGTGCTACTCAATGATAGTTTCAATGTGCTCATTTGAATGTGTTGGTTTCAATGTGGTGAATTCAATATACTGAATTCAATATGCTGATTTCAAAGTGCTCATTTCAAAGTGAATGATTTCAATGTGCTGGTTTATTTGTGCTGGTTTGTACTGCTTTATTTGTGTTGGTTTGTGTTGGTTTGTGCTGGTGTCAATGTACTGCTTTGTGCTAATTTCAATGTGCTAGTTTCAATGTGTTGGTTTCAATGTTCTGGTTTCAATGTGTTGGTTTCCATGTGCTACTTTGATTGATTTTCTATCTGTGGGTTTGTTATTGTTGTTGCAGGACGTTTAGTTCCAGCAGAATTTGTTTGGGATTAAAGTTCATAATTGTAGAGCCAAAATGACAAAAATAGATTTTTTCCAAAAATTAAGTGTAAAAAGGGTTGTAGATATATGCAGAATTAAATAATTAATGATTAAGTTTACACTAAGTAGTTAATTAAGTGGAAAGTACCTATTCATATCCAAGAATAAGGAAATAATGGGAAAAGGGTTGAACTCACACTCTTTGGATAGGTTGTACCTTTTCATGAATGGATATGAAGAGATGTGAAGATTTAGTGGAATTAATTTTAATGGTTAATAATAGGGGAAATCTCTTGCCAAGAGGTGTACCTCTTGGATGTTGAGTAGAATGACTAGCTTGAATTTTTAGCATTCTTGGCCATTACCATAGAAATTCCTTGGAGGAAAATTGGAGTGAGCCCTAGCTTTAGGTGAAAGAGCTAGTTGATGACTCTTAATGTTGTAAGATTATTTAATTTTATATATGAATATATAATTGTTATTGAATTTGCAAATGTAGAGTCTTGTGACTTGAGTCATATGTATAATTGCAATATTATGTGAACTTCATTGCATAAATTTGACATTGTGTGTTGTAAATGCAATTGCATGCATTAGGTATTAATTGTGGATAAAATTCCTATGCAGGAATGCATTGTATATTTATTCTTCATGGAATAAGTTAGGGAAATACCCTAACTACAAAGGTCGTGTGTGTGACCTTGTGTGTGTGTTGGAGCATTAATCATGAGTGTGAAGATTAATGGAGATAATGTGAAATTAAGTGACTTAGTGCATGAGATGTGTGATGCATAAGCACTTAAGAAGATCTCAAGTGAGAGTGAGCATAACTTGAGTATCATAAGAATAAGAGTGGAGTTCTTATTCATGTTAATGCAATTTATGCAATAAACATCAAGAGTGGCATACCTTGATGCATGGCAAGAGTGTCATATTATGCATACAAAAAATTAGCATTAAGTCTAACCTTAATAGAAGGGATTTTCTAAGGTAAGCTAAGTTGTGAGTATTTAAGAATCTATCATAAGAGAGAAAATAAGGAAGAAATCCCGAAGAAAGACTTAAGAAAGAACATAAAAACTTAAGAATCTTAAGTCCAAGTTTGGATACATAAGCTTATGAAGGTTGAGACCTTAAGTACCACAAGACCCTTAAGTTTAAGGACTTGGACTTAAAGGTTCGTATAAGTGAGAATACGGGACAATATTTGCATTCAGTGAGATGCACTCCCGGTTCTGGAAGACTTAAAGATAGAAACTTAAGAACACTGTAGGGCTGAATTGGTCTAGACAGTGCAGGTTCTTAAGAAATCACGCCTAAGTGGGTAAGTGAGTACTTAAGAACTAAGGGCCAGAGACTGTGTCCTTAAGATCATCGAGACGACCGAGAAGGAAGTCTTAAGAACCAGTCAGAGATCTTAAAGACTAAATGGTAGAAGTAAGTATAAAACACCGTAGTCTTTAAGAATTAAGTGTGGATAAGTGAACTTAAGTGGAGACTTAAGAGCTGAAACTCCTTAAAACTTAAGTTAATTTGTGTATGGGATTTTCGAGACTAACCATTGTCTTAAGAACGTGATCACGTGGACCGAATGGACGGACGTGAAAAGTGGAGCGTTTTTGCATGAGGTAAGAATTTGAATTCTTAAAGATTGTAATTAAAGAACCAATGCAATGAGACTTAATGGAAACTTCCATTAGCCCAGTCTGGCAAGTGTTTAAGGATTAGTGGCATAAGCACAATCTTAAAAGGACTAATGTTCCGTCTTAAGGCACGAGAGATCCTTGGGGTTTAGACTTTGTTTGTGGATCCCTTAAGAGTGATGCTAACAGCCCGAATTTCCGAAAAATAGATAGATAACCTTAAGAATTAACCAAAAAGATAGCTTTAACGACACAATTAATCTCCAATTACTTAAAACTAGGCGTATGATCATCCCCGTAACGAATCCTATGAGGTGTGGGTACACTTGGGTGTTTTATTAGAGTGGTGAAAAATCACTCTACAATAATCGATGGATGAAAGGTAAAATCCATACTCACCCAGGAGCCTTAAACCCTGAGCCTTGAATATCATATAACAAAAGACACATCTGCACAAATTGCAATTAATTAGCTTTTCAAAGATCACATTTTAGCTCGAGTCGAGCTATAGTGGGCTCCCCAGTGTGCTCTTTTGGCTGCACTTTAACTCAACTCGAGCTAAAATGGGTCCCATAGTCCACATTGGAGGACCACTATATCTCGACACGAGCTAAAGTGCAACTCAATAGTGCACTATGAAGGTCACACTTTAGCTCGAGTCGAGCTGAAGTGTACGACAAAATGCGTCTTTGGTAACGCTAAAACCCGACTCCAGCTAAAGTGATTATAATGTCTACGCTCAAACTCTAGGTTTTAAACAATCTCAATCTTTTCATCAAAGCGAACACACTTTACCTCGAGTCGAGTTAAACTGTTAAACAAAGGACCGAATGAACATATCAAATACCTCTACGTTCAGACCTTATAACAATCCTTTAGTAAAGTTTGACGACGCAATCAATGACCTAAATAAAGTATACTTCTCATTCACCTCTCACAAGTGTGCAAGAGCTTAAGTCCGCTCCAACCACTTGAGATCCTCAAAGAGTGAGGTTCGTGAGTGATTGGATCGGTAGGTAAGCTTTTTCACAGTTCTGGGAGTTGAACAAGAAGTAGATAAGAATAAAATAAAAACGTCTTGCAAAAACGTCTAAACAAATATTGTAAGTGTCAGAACTGTAAAGATTTACATTCTGTGGAATAGCACTTTAGCTCGAGTCGAGCTAAAGTAATCACTTACACTTAAGCTCGAGTCGAGCTAAAGTAATCACTTACACTGAAGCTTGAGTCGAGCTAAAGTAATCACTTACACTTAAGCTCGAGTCGAGCTAAAGTGTAACCTCTCTAATTAGATGATCAATGCAACAATCTAATATGTTTATTCGGTCTCGTGTGTGTGCAGATCTGAGAGGGACAGGATGGTGACTCAGCTACAATACTTCTTCTAGCCAAAGCCCGTCGACATTGATGATGACGATGGAGACAACAACAAACACTTGGATTGCTGGGAGCTCAAAGACCCATCAATGACACTAAAGTGGGCGCTGCCGTGGGCCACGTTTACGGACAATCTTGTGTTTGGTCAGACCTTCGCTGGTGATATCGATGTACCCCAGCACACTGACTTCAAGACCAAAATTACTGATGTAGTCCACGAAGATAACGATCACGTTAAGTTGTCGTGTGAGACAACCACTAAGTCCGTAGAGCCGTACTTGTTTACTATTGTAGTGGACAATAGTTCATCTCCCTTCTGTATCAACGATTTAGTCGAATCACTCAGGGGGTCCAAGTTTGATGAAATAGTGGCTCAGATCGACCACGAAATCTCTATAAAAAAATGGGAGACTAGTAGTGGTCAGCCGCTAAAAGCAAAGGCTGTTGCTAATAAACTCCGCGTCATTCTATCAAGAATGAATACCTTTGCCGCTCTAGATAAGGCAAAAAATATCGCGGCAAGACGCCCGGTAGAAATTTCAATGGTTTCGGGGGCCGTGACCGGTAGCGTAGATATGAGTCAAGCGTCGGTCCCGGTTAGAACACCAGGTGCAAGAACAAGTCGAAGCATCCTGCGCAATACTTTGTCTGCTTCCCCCGTCAAGAAGCGCTCAGTTGCCAAGGAGCTCGAGACCTCTTCCAGGAAGAAGACAAACTCGTATCAAAGGAGGAGATGGCCAATTCGATGGCCTCTGCACTCTCGGAGCTCCCTTCGGCGCTCGGATTCGGAGAGGCAATCGACTACAACAACATCCAACAGATTTACCAAAAATTATGGACGGAGTGTCAGAGCTGCTTCTTCAAAGGAGACAGAGAGATGAAGATTGAGCTTGACGTGATGAGGTTGCATAATGCTCCACCGGAGTAGACGATCCATGCATTCGAGCCTCAGGGCATGGAGGAGTTGAAGCATTACTACCTCCAAATGCCCGACAAGACGTAGAAGCAGACTCTTTGCGTCATGCCAAAGCTCGATGCTATGCCGACGACTGTGGAGGAGCTCAGCGACTGCGACTTCTATATCATCAACGGCCAGCACAGCGTTGCTGCATCAAAGGAGATGATCAATGGCAACGTCCCAAAGGTGATGAGAAGGCACTTCCAAACTTGGCTGTGTTACATTGTCTGGACGAAGGATCCAGAGAAGCTAAGGAAGATTTCCGCGTATTATAATCGCGTGAATCACTTGGTCCAGTTCAAGCCGACGTGGGCAACGAATATCCTCAGCTCACGTGCTTTGTGGATCCAAGCTGGGAGACCAATGCCAAAGCACTCCGCCACAGGCATTCGCGGGTCTCACAAGTCAGGTCGGAGAACGGTAGTGGAGATTGCAAATGACAAGAAGTTTGAGGTAATATATCTTAACCAAGGTCATGCACTTTAGCTCGACTCGAACTAAAGTGCATGCTTGTTGAATATCTATATTCTCTAGTGTTTAGATTCAACTCGCTTTCATTGCCTATTCTAAGGTTGCAAGTTAGCTCGACTCGAGCTAACTTGCAGTTGTTGGATCCTATTAGACATGTTCATTTTTCTGCTTCAATTTTAAACTCAATCGACCATGTTTATGTTCTGTGCAGCCATTTCTTAACGCGGTTTGTGAGCCCTTCGCAATGATCGACGTTGCTAAGAGCCATGCAGCGCTCAAGAAAGCCGGAAAGGCGAAGGAACTTTCTATTACCAACGAGGTGAAGATCATCACCTCGACCGATGAGACCTTCAAGCTCTGGTCGGATGTCATCTCTTCGGCGGCGCATGGCAACCTCATCAACGTTGATTCGACTTCGATGCCCATGGCGAAGTTCAAGGATGCCAAGTCTTAGGTGCCTAAGAAGGATGGGGTCCTAACGCGCGAGTTCTTCAAGTTTCTCGTCAACATGACCGATGCCGATCACACGAAAATGTGCAAGCACATTCTCAATCGATTAGGGCCATCTCGGAAATTGCCCTACCCTAAGGTGGTTATAAAGCAGCCAACTTCTGTACTGGAGGATTGCTACACCGCTCGGGACTGGGTGGATCAAAGGAAGAAGAAGGAGGTCGCTCGAATGGAGCTTCAATTGATCAGGCCGAAGCTGGACTTCTTTAACAGCTCAAAGCGTTCAAGCGTTCCAACTGGCGGATGTTTAAGAACTATAACGTCAGCAAGGCCTCAAAGCGCGCCCTTCTGCATTGGGGTCCACCGGATTTGTACTACAAGGACTCAAGGCAGACGCAGTTTTGCAACTGCAAATGTGAAGACCTCTCTCCGTATGCTAAGGAGTTCTTCAGAGTCTTCATCGATGTGCGGTCGCGGTTCGTTCCACCTCAGGGAGCCCTGCACTTTCGTTCGTACAAGGCGGCGACGAATTCGATTGGATCGTGGCCTTCCGATTCCTGGCGCAACTTGGGCTGCAACATGAAGCTCGGCATCATCGACTTCCGGAATGTCCCTGGTTTCTCTAGGAAGGCAACGTCGTCGTTGGAGAGGCCCTTCTTTGACAAGTTTATGACGATGTTCGCATTGAAAGGGCAGCCTCCCCTCACCGATCCTCGAGTCTGGCTTTTCATTTGCGGCGACGAGCAGTCACACCTTCAAGTGACAGCGTTTGCTGAGGTTCCATCATTGTGCCATGCTTACGATGTGCTGCAGTCAAAGTATCTTCCCTCCGAGAACGAGGGCTTCGGAAGATTCGCGCCAAAGAGCAACAACGCTCTCGACCTTGTTCGCCTCCTCTTTCTCTTCAAGAAAGAGCTTACGGAGATCCCAGCCGTGAAGAAAACCTACGCACCTCCGGAGCATGTATTGCACACCAAGCTGCGCAAGTACAACGAGCTGGCGTACTCCATGAACATGAACGAGCTGAGGATGGAGTTCTTCATCAAGGTCCTGGAGCTGTTCTGCAAGAAAGGGGAGGCAGTTGTCCAGCTCTTTGGCTGGACCAAATTATTGATTGTGAGTGTGGTAAGTTTCCTGCAGTTTAGCTCGAGTCGAGCTAACTTGTTGATACCCTCTCTGGCTGTGCATGGATTGTTTCAGAGACGTCGTATTTTATGCTTATGCAGCGTTGCACTTTAGCTCAAGTCGAGCTAAAGTGTCCGCATATTTTTTTATGATTTTCTTGTAGTCATTCAATCGGGTCGTTTCCTTTTAAGTTGTAATATCTGACTTTTATTATCAGTGTTCCTCTGTATTCACTTTAGCTCGATTCGACCTAAAGTGTTACTTGTTAAATCCATTGGTGTGCAGATGTTGGATCTGGAGGCTTTTTGGATCTCCCACGACACCGATGAGTACAACCTCGACGATGCCATGGAGGTTGCGTTGACGTTGGATCCGGCCGATTTTGTTGTTGGTGCGTATCACGTCAACGCGGAGATCTTCCCCGAGCTTGGAGAGGCCGTTGCCAAGGGGAAGGGGAAAGCCATTATTGACCTCGGCGATGAGGAGGAAGATGAAGAACCGAGCGCCTTGGTTGTGTGCCCGAGCTCGAGTACGGCTACTCTGGATGAAGAGTCCCATGACGATTTCAATACCGCCACTCCGCCAGAGTTTCAGAGTGGCTCTCAATCTGAAGCGGGAGACACAATCGTTTCCTCGCGGCAATGACTCGACTTCCCAGAGTTGGATTCTTTGGAGATTTCCAACACGCCTCATTTAGCTCCCACCTTGGGCGGGTCACACGCTCGGCCCGCTGCCAAAAAGAGGAAAGTTGCTAGCGCGAGCGGCCGCTCTCCGTTGGCTACGGCGAGCAGTGCACAGGACGACATGAGGTTGATCTCCCTCAAGAAGGAGCTCGCAGAAGAGGCCACCCGGATGAGGTTGATGGAGCAGTAGCTGGCGGAGCGTGACCAGGAGCTCAGGGATCTGCAGCGGAGGCGTGACCAAGAAATGAAGAGGGACCAAGATCAGAGGCATGCCGACATGATGCTCATGATGCAGAGATTCATGTCGGCTAATTTGCCTGATGCCGCCACGACACCACCCGAAGTAAATACTGCGATCCCCTAGCCTCCCCTCTCAGCAGAAGAAGGGATTGCGAGTCTGTCCCGCGGTGCGCTGTTGCCGTCTCCGGCGAGTTCCTCCCCCATCTCCATGGGGGCTCAATCGCCTCCTGTTCCCCCATCCTCGCCGACCCGCCCCTCTTCCCCTCATAAGTCACCCGCTCGAGACGTATCTGTCGTACATGTTCCCAGTTCATCGTCAGGTTAGTGTAACGTAGTTGCGAGTGTATAGAGGCAGAACATTTTGTAAATGTCCAATTTTGTACTCCAGTATTTTTTGTTAATATTACAGTGCTCAACGCGCACTTCAGCTCGACTTGACCTAAACTGCTTGACATCTGACGACTCTGACTTGTATCACTGTCCTATGTGCGCAACAGCTGATTAGTTGAAGTTGTTGAATTATTTCAGATCTAAGTTTCGGTGATGACGCGGTCGCTCGCCTAGTCATAGATGAGGTCGTCCAAACTGCAGTCCCAGTCGTAGAAGAGATCGTCCAAGCTTCGGCTATGCTCGTAGACGAGATCAATCATGATTCTGCTGTCCCGAAGCCACCTCGTCTTGTCTTTGAACCAGTCCCCCAAATGGTTGTAGGGCTCTCCGAACCCCTCTACACCATGCAAGGTTCGCTAGGATCAATGGGGGTCCGAGACGAAATGCTGCAAGACGATGAAGTTCTCGAGGTACTCTTCCAACACTCTTCACACTCTAGTCTTCCCCCCCCCAATGACGTCTCCTCCCGTTTGCCTCTTTCGTTCTACATTTTGTTGACCCGTCGTTCATAATGGATCTTTAGTAATATTGTTCGTTCTCCTATCGTTTCCGAACGAGGTCTGCGAGGCATCAATAAGTGGTGCTAGTAATCTAGAAGAAATACCTTGAGTCCTATCAGATTTTGAGGGCAGGTGGTTGAATGTTGTGTTGGACCTCAATGGGATTCTATGCTCGTGTGAGCCTTCGTGGCAGGCCAGAGGATCTAGGAACTCTGACTCGTCCATTCACTCAGCTTCGCAGCTGGTCGTAGTAGGCCCTAAACTAGTCCGAGTTCGCCCTGATGGTGCTGAATTCCTCACGAGGTTGTCTAAGATTTCCACCATTTTGATCTAGAGTTCGATGATGGAATCCACAACACGTCAAATATGTAAATATCATTTTTAGCATAGTTCTTCGTACCCTCTCCGGATCTTTGGTCAGGAGAGTTGCAATAGGGTTCCTGAGCGTAGAGTTGGTAGCAGAACAATCTACATGAAGGAATCTGGCACTCAGAAGGACATCTTCTAGAAGACCTTATTGAACCATC
Organism: Bryoerythrophyllum caledonicum; assembly: GCA_963971425.1. Taxonomy (NCBI): domain Eukaryota; kingdom Viridiplantae; phylum Streptophyta; class Bryopsida; order Pottiales; family Pottiaceae; genus Bryoerythrophyllum; species Bryoerythrophyllum caledonicum. The sequence goes on from OZ020514.1 coordinate 19,448,834, forward strand.
TCTTCAATAGGTTGGGTCGTGAGTATACTCCGGCGAATATGCTTGTCATTGACGACAGCTCGATTAAGCATATGCTCAATTTGCCGGAGAACGTCCTTCTTCTTCCATCATGGTCGCACAAACATGATGGCGCGAGAGATCATTCTGTATTGCTGGAGGAATTGCTGCCATATCTGTCTGACCTTCATCTGTTTCTGGGTGGCCTAGCGCAGTATCGAGCCGAACATCCCTCGGGCCGGGAGATGTTCTATAATGATCAGAAGACGTGTGGTCAGTCTGCGAGTATCTGGAACGCAATCCAAGCGTCTCAGAATCCCCGCTCTTAATGCCGTTGGAAACGCTTAGATGCTTGTTACACTTTAGGTCGGATAGAGCTAAATTGTATCGATTGACTGAAGCTCTATTTTGTAAATTTTGTTGGTCCATTTTTCGTGTATATATTCTTTTTGATAAATGAAACCGAGATGTTTCTCCACTTTGTTTGTTGTGGGGAATGGATACCTACTGCTGATGGAATGTCGTCCTATTTTGAATGATTGGAGTTTTCGTCTATTGTTCTGAGATATGTGAGCGTCACTTTGGTTGAAAATTCTACAGGACTGTGACTGTCGGGCTTCCGTAGATTCCTTGTTGGGCCCTGAGGAGTTCGCTCTTCCCCTTCGGGATAAAGGGCTCTTGTTGCACTCTGCTACAACCGCGCAGTCAACCATGGATTATTCGACCATGGCTGTGGATGACGGAGTTGTCGAAAGCCCTATTACGCAGGAGCCAATTCATGAAAGGGACAATTCACCTTCGCCGCAGTGGCCTCGTTCAGTTCCAGGGTCCCCGCGTCAAAATACGGATAATTGTACTCCGGCAAAGCGTAATCTCTATGACGGTTTATGGAATGCTACTTCCCAACGCTCGCTTGCAGTGCGTGATATGTTGACCTCCAAGTTATTGCACTATTTAGTCGTTTTGGCCTAGGCAATTTTTGTTTGTTGTTGAGCTACATTGCCTCATGTAGTTTTGGTTCATTTGATTTTGTTTTTATTCGTTGGATGTTAAATGTTGTCAGTGGATCTACCCTTTTGCATTTTAGCTCCATTCGACCTAAAGTTTGCTAGGATGGATCTTATTGATATAATTTTCATGTGTGATGTGTAGGAGTATTCGACCTAAAGTGTATTTGTTTGGATTGTGTGTGGCGCCTATTGTGCATGAACGATCTGGTAAATCTCTCCGCCCCCGTATTCTCTCACGAAATGCTGCTAGAGACAAATGCTCTCCTTCCCCCACCCGTCGACACTCGCTGCCCAAATCAAATAGTGACGAGGTGCGTAGGCGGGGTTTGCGGCGTCTTCTAGAGAGTCCATTAATGCAAGAGAATGGTGCAACATAGACTAGGCAACGTCAGAGGGATTTTTTGAAGACGCATATAGAGGCTTATGGCAGAACTCCCTAGACCATTTGATTAGTGATAGGACGATTGTGTTTTGCCTGGGGGTAAATGAGTGTTCTTTGTGACTTTTTTTCATGAAGTTTGAATAAATCTTGGAATAATGGTATATGCTTCCTTTACCGTTACCAATTTTTGTGGGCATTGGGCTAATTTGGTCCATCCATGTAATGAAATATAGTATTCTATGTGCATTGTCTATATGCTTTGCACCTATAAATGTCTATATATATTTATACTTCAAAGATCATATATCTTCAAAATCATGGAAATCTCCCAATATAACGAATATGGTGTTTTTTGGTTCGAGTCGAACTAAAGTGTATTGGTCTACTACATCTTTGGTCGTAGTTTAGCTCGACTTGAGCTAAAGTGGAGACAATAGTGTGCGCTATTGGCCACACTTTAGCTTGGCTTGAGCTAAAGTGTGGTGATCCAAATGCTGATTTCATTAAATTTTGTGCAGATTTTATTCCTTCATATGATGTTCAAGGCGTAGGGTTTTGGGCTTTGGGACGAGAGTATGGAGTTTACCTTTTAGCCATTTCTTATGAACTTCAACCACAGTATTATTCTGCTGGAACTTGACGTCCCGCAACAAGAATAACATTCTAAACTATTAGAAGCAGATTCTACTCACAAACCATATCACAAACTCTGTGAACTAATCGATCATGAAGACAAACAATATTACAAACACCTAAAGATAAAAACAACAAACAAACAATAACACCAAACACCAAACAACAAATTGCAAACACCAAACACCAAACACCAAACACCAAATACCAAACACCAAACACCAAACACCAAACATCAAACACCAAACACCAAACACCAAACACCAAACACCAAAGAACAATTCACCAAACCAGAAAAACCACCAAACAATTGTCGAAAATATCAATCTCTACACATACCTTTAATTCTCGAAAATCTTTCTCAGCTTCTTGCACTTCTTGCTCCTTGTTGGAAGTTCACGTCGGTCCTCCGCGCGTTTGTATCTGTACGTGCTTGAAACCTCACACAATTCTAACCCTCACTTCCTACAAACTCTGTCCACAGGAAATCAAAACCTTTCAAAAAACGTGCGCAACAAACCCTAAACAAAAGCGCTACAACTAACACAAACTCAGCAAACACTATAGCAATCTACACAAATACGAGAGCAACACCAGCATGAGCGCAACACCAACACCAACACCAACACCAACACCAACACCAACACCAACACCAACACCAACACCACACCAACACCAACACCAACACCAACACCAACATCAACACAAAGACAAACACAAACACAAACACGAACACGAGAGAGAGAGAGAGAGAGAGAGAGAGAGAGAGAGAGAGAGAGAGAGAGAGAGAGAGAGAGAGAGAGAGAGAGAGAGAGAGAGAGAGAGAGAGAGAGAGAGAGAGAGAGAGAGAGAGAGAGAGAGAGAGAGAGAAATGGCTCGCCGCCCGATTCCAGATTGTACTCCCATAAAAACCCTAAGCCGTGCAGGTTCGGCCACCCGAAGCCGTGTGGTATCCTCGGGATACCCTCTGGATCACGGCAATACACTCGGGATCACCCTGAGATATCGGAGTAATACCCTCGGGTATGTTGGTCGATGCACCACAATTCATTGACCTTCAACATTGATAACCGGAATTTTAGGAAGGATATTAAATTTCACTAGGTTAATTGAGAGATATTTTACGCATTTACAATTTCTCTACTCGTAAGTTTCCAAGACAATTTATCTGAGCCTAAAACACCACAAAATTGTATATTCTGAGGCAATGAGAAGGAGGCAAAGAAAATAAATTATTTCCAATTTCAATCGTATGATCTCAACTTAGACTTATATAATGACATATTCTTTATAATACACAAACTTTGATTGCACGAAAGTGAACGATTCTAGTGTTTAGTGTTAAATACAGGATTAAAGTGTTTGGTTTTATTTCATGCTCTGAGTGCATCAGTTCGCTTTCACTTGACTCAATTTCAATTTCTACATTACACAAGGAGTAAATTCATTACCATCGTTATATATAAGTTCCTCCTACACCAGCTATTAGCTATTGGAGGTGAAGCACATTTTAAATAGTTTCAAAGCAACAATTTAAGATACTACTACTTTGAATTCAAGTTTTTCTTTTTTGTGAATTTGATGTTTTTTACTATGAGAATTGAACTGACAATAAGTAGGATTAGACCACATCTTGTACTAGTAAAATTTTAAAATAAATGCCGGTGCACACTTTAGCTCTAGTCTAGAGCTAAAGTGTGTATATTTTCTTTTTCGTTCCCTACACTTAGTGATGGTGCACACTTTAGCTCTAATAGACCTAAAGTGTGAATTTTTTCTTTCTATTTCACTTCATTTAGTGATGGTGCACAGTTTAATTTACACTACAGATTGCTTTAAGTGTAATGGTACAAATAGTGTAGTTAGAGCATCTCCACCCTTGACGGGCAATTTTCCACGCTAGGGGGGGAGGTGTCCCAGCTTGAGGGGACGCGAGGGGAGTTACCCTTTTTCCCCCGCGCCCGTCCCCAAATTGGCCACTCCGGGGAAACGCTAGCGGTAGGAGCTGACGTCGTAGCTGGTCAAATTTTGTTTTCGGTTTTTTTGGTTTTTTTAATTTCCACGTGTCATTACATGATTGGACACATGCTCCCGAGGAATTTTGGTGTCCCTTGTACTTCTTGTAAATTTTCTATTGAGATGAACCGGCGCCGCCAGCCTAGTGGGTCGGGACACCGGCGTAGGCCTCGTGGTGTGGGCTTAACCGGTGATTATTGCTGGATTTCGGCATTTCTTTCGGACTGTGTGCCCCGGAGGAGATCCTCTTAGCCTAGTATACTATTTGTTAACAAGTTGGCAATTAGGGTCAGCCGCCATTGTCATGAATACTATCCCTCAATCGTTCACCTACTCTAGTTCATTTTGTATTAGCCCCCAATCAAAACCCTATTCTAGCACACAAATTTGTTACTAAATAAATAGTGTTAGCCCACAATCTTCAGCCTACCATTTGCCATGCATTTATTCTTCTTGACTCATCTTCAACCTCACCTCCTCATCCTTTTATTCTCAACTATTCCCATTCCCATATCTTGCATTCCTTTTACATTTAAAACGAATATCTAATGAATATTTAATGTGTAATCATATATTTAGCAAAAACTAATGAATTTGTAATGAATTTTTATAGAATATTGAATGTATATTTGTATATCTGTAACTTCTATAAAAAATTAAAGAATATTTAAATATTATTTAATGAATCTTTAGAGTTTTAAAAGTATATTTTATGACAGTTTAATTAATATTTGTATATTTAATGATTATTTATAGAGTATTTAATGTATTGTTAATGAATAGTTAATGAATAGTTAATAAATTTCTTATATAAAATCAATGTGTATTTGAATATTCAATGAGTATTTAATAAGTATTTACTAAATATGTTATGCACATTGAATGCATATGTGATGGATATCTAATGAGTATTTTATTTGTATTTCTATATTTATCGTGTGCTTAAATTTTTTCTTTTTTCAATATTCCTTTCTTTTCTCACTTTCCTTCCCGAGAGAATGTTCTTATTTATCCAATCTTCTACTTGTAGTTTCATTTTCCCTCCATATGTACATTCTACTTTGTTCAATTTTTGAGATTTTCCTTTTGCTCCATATCTACGTTCTATCATTCCCAAACTCTTTCTTGAAAATTCTTTTTTTTCTACATGCACTCAACCCTTCTTTACTTTGATGCTCAAGATGTACACATTATCATTTTTTACGTTTCATACACAAATTGTCCACAAGTGAAAAACTTTATATTCCAAAGAAGAAGAAGAAGAACTCCGGTCTCTGGAAGAGGCCGGCGTGTATAGAGTGTCTGTTCGTTCCAATACTTTTATATTCCACTATTTACTAGGATTGACATTTAGTGTAGTTGTTGACATTTAGTGTGATATAGTTTTGTCACTACACTTATTTTAAATTTTACAATTAGTGTATGGGTTCGTATTTAGTGTCCACTACAGTAGAAGCCATCTTGTGTGTAGTGGAGCTAAAGAGTGAATTCTTGCTTTCTAATCCACTCCATTTAGTGATGGTGCACAATTTAGCTCTAGTTGAGCTAAACTGTGCATATTTTCTTTTTAGTTCACTGCACCTAGTGATGGGGCACACTTTAGCACTACTGGAACTCAAGTGTGTGCAGACACTCCTTTTAGTTCATTGCACGTAGTGATGAGGCATACCTCCGCTAAAAACCAAGCTGGTGTGTGTGCAATGTGTGTTTCCACTTCTTTAAACCATCATTTTAAACTCCCTACTTCTCTTTATGGTTAAGTATTTCACAAGGTGAACTAGAAATCTTTTGACTTTCAAAATCATTTTCAAAATATGTATACCTAAATCTCCAATAATAATATTAAAAAACAAAAAAACATGTCGATCTCCTAGTCTTAAGTAGATATGAAGTCTAAGTATTCTTGGTTATCTAAATAAAAAATATGTGACAATGTGTAAAAATGTATGACTTGGGATATAATCTTATTTTTCACTAGAAAAATAACATGTTTTTCCACAATATCAAACGTTCTAATATTACATCTATGTATTGTAAATATCACATTCCATAGCGTGTCTTAGCAAAAGGTTTTTAAGTTGCTCAACGTGCCAGCAATCGAGAAGTTTCTCTTTTGGCTAGCACAACCTTTATAGAAGACATTCAATGAGAAAATAGATTACTTAATTATATGCCTCATGTCTTCTATCATCCTTCTACAAAATTTTGGGAATTTAAAATATAATTTGCAACCATCTGAACGTGCTCAAAAACTAATTATTCTTTTATTGCATGTATAAACAAATCCAAAATTACTTGCATTATGAACATTAAATCAAGCTTGATGCACTAAGTGTATGTTTCTTCTTTGTATTAGTTATATTTTATATTTTGATTATCCATTTTTTCTCATGAGGAGGTCATTTCATTTCTTGTTTAAATCTTTTAATATTGTTCTACTCTCTATGTTTTAGAAATGACAAAGTTTTTAATTTCATGTCAAAACACAAAATAAATTGTGTATTGTAAATTATTCTAACATCTTTCATGTCATGCTTAGATTGTCACTGAGTAAACTCATGATAATACAATGTGAACTCAAGAATAAGATATTTCAATCCAACTATTAGTTTCTGCACATTTTAAGTCTTTCTATACTTAACGGATAATAACCAATTTCAATTCCAAATCCATACCATGGCCACACAGAGGATTCTTGCAAAAGAATGAACATTCTAAAATTATTACAAAATAATAACATTTTGCACTTTTTAGAAACCCCAAAGAAATATTGTCCAAAAGCATGTTTGAATTCATACTTTTTGCTAAAAGTACACGTGCACATACAATTTGTATTTTGTTTTTAAATGCATTTGTCAAGAACTTTGCCTTCAACTTTAAAGATAAGTTCTATTTGGATTCTACTATACAGAGAGGCGGATTCATTGGCTGAAACGTTGGTCCATATTATGCCCAAAAATGACGGCGATAATCACGGAAGTACATTTTAGCTCGAATGGAGCTAAAGTGCCAGACCTTATTATCTACGACAGTTTAGCTCGACTCGAGCTAAATTGTCATTTTGTTTCAAGTTCAACATTTTAGCTCAGGTTGAGCTAAAATGTCATTGTCAAGGGTGTGATTATTTTATATTTGCATTAAAAGCTTTGACATGAAATTGTATTCTTGTCATATAATACCACTTGAGTTTACCTCAAGTCGAGCTAAATTTGCCTCTTCTACAATGTCAAATCAGTTAAATGCAAGTCCTTTTCTTAAGCGCCAAATTTTGCCTCAATTCAAGCTAAATTACCCACTTCATATGCTTCTACATTGATTTCCATTCCTACAAGGTATTCATCCATACTTATTGGAAGGATAATCTAGTACTATATTTATTGGAATGCAGGATGTTTTCCTCGGTGGATGACGAGGTTTATGTTGATGTTCCTGTGAACCCAGACCTTCCTGAGTTTGATGTTATTCTTTGTTGTCTCTGTGTTGAGATAACTGTGTCGCTTCACAATGGTACTGGTGTTTGCGTTGCGGAGGGGTTGGTTTGCAATGTCCGGTCTAGTGCAATTCTAGGTTCCTCTGGTCCTCTAGGGGATTCAAATGTTGTAGTACAGGTGTACAGTACTTTAGTTGAGGAGGAAGCTCCTAATGAATGCAGGTACTCGTTTAAGTCCTGGCCTAGTCAACAAGGATTTTTAAATGGTGTGAGTCTCTTCCATCAATGTCTTAAGGACGTTTACAATGTTTGATTGGTTGAGCGTAACACACCTCTAGGTGGAAGCACCCATTCGTACGACAATTCCTCAAGGAATACACGTCCACCAGTGTCTAAGAATGCTCAATTTCTCATGACCTCTCATTCCATTGACACAATTGCAAGCAATAGTTGTTGCATTCAAAATTGTGTTCAACACTATCCTAGAGATAAAATAAAAGTCCTCCGGATGCGCTTGTACAGTTCAAAAATCATACCAAACTCGACGTTCACAGACAGTTTCATAAAAACGCTGCGGGTAGGAAGGTTGTGACCCAAGAGGGTGTGGAGGTTTGTGCCCATGCTTGGATGAAAATCATGGGTGTAAGTTCGAGTACATTCTATCGGAATGCAAAGGATGCTGCCGTTGGCCATGCGGCTCAACACCAGGGGAATACCGGTTTGCATATGTCTAGAAGTCATACGGTTGTAGCTACTGCCGCTCTTGGAGCCATCCTCGATAGACAGGCGGACCATAAGCCTCACAAGTCTCGTGTTCTCCCATCTGGCGCGAAGGTTGTGGCAAAAATTCTTTCCTGCAAGTTTTAAGTGGAAGGATCAGATACCGCTTCTTGATGATTACCTCGCCGACTGTGGATGGCCACCAATCTCAACCTCTAACTTGAGTAAGATTCGGTGAGTGAGCTTCCCTGAGTACTATGCCAAGAAAGGTCAAGACAACTTTGCCCGTTATTCTACGTGTAAAAAATACCACGATCAGGAGAAGCTTACTCAACCAAGAAGAGAAGCATCACTACTATGGCAAAAGAAAATGCAGGTCCACATCAATTTTGCTTTCGCACATAGAGACTTGTACTACCTGAACCAATTTCGATCAAAGTCGTCGCCCCAAGAGGTTCTAACCATCATGCATGATAAGATGGTTCACTTAAAGACCGCCTCCCCAGTTCTTTCACAGAAAACAAAGCACATAAATGGGCTTTTGAAGATGCCTCTTGCAGTCACAGGCATGCTTGACCATGGTCATGTGGACCAACGTTACGCCCATTACAGCCTTGATTTATACTTCCATGATGCCAATTAGACGGTCGGGTCGTTCACAAAACTATTGCGTGACTTGGAGGCGCCTCCGAAGTCATCGTCCCGGCAACTCTTTCCAGAATCTAGTTCTCATGCATTGTATGCGGCGCTATTACGGGGTGCAGAGATGTGTTTGATCCACTAGGGCAGATTCTAGATATCCCAATTTTAGGGAGGCCTTTGCCTCCAATATTGAACGTGCAAATGGACAATGCTCTCGGTGATAACAAAAATAGATTTGTTTTCTGTTTTTGGTCTCTCCTTGTTGCAAAACGCATCTTTTGCGAGGTATATGTTAATTTCATGCTAGTTGGTCATACACATGATGATATAGATGCATTATTTGGACGTTGGAGTATGACATTGAGGAAAGAGAGTTTTCCAACCATTCCTTTGCTCATGAGGTTGTTCATGTAAGATGAGAATGTTCCTACAATCCCGCATCTTATCCAAGAGGTTCCTGACTTTAAGAAGTTCGTTGAGGATATGATTGCGGATAGTGATAAAGCTTTGCAAGGTCATACAAAGGCTCATCACTTCAAGTTTTATGTGGACTCAAATGGTTGTCCGGTAATGAAGTATAAAATCCTTTGTCATGATGAGGATTGGCTTCCTAAGGGAGGAGAAGGTAGTGGCATCAAATTGTGGAAGGAGGATTCTGAAGACAGGGCTTCATGGCCTCGCGGAGAACCTGATGCATTGAAGCCTTCTACGATGCGACATCTCCCTAAGGTGGTGAAGGGACTTTCAGGATTCATCGATCATTGGAAGTAATCATCGCGGGAGTCTGTTGAAGCCAGATCGCATTTTGAGCCGCTATCATACTATTGGCGCGACGTTAGAGATGCTCTGACTCTTCCAATGGATACGCCGATATCATTAGAAGACGGCTTTTGGCCAACGACGCAAATTGCCCATGCCATTGAAGATGAGTTCTCAACGGTGGGTGAGGTTTGCGAGGAGTACCGTGAAGATGAATATTTTGTTGGCCAGAGGCGCGATCGTCCACCTCCTTCTTTTAGAATTGGTCGTGATATTTTTGCAGGATATTTTGTTGCGTTGCGGTCTTGTAATGGAGACGAGCGCCCGTTTTGGATTGCTCAAGCAATTTCAGATCCTAACTCTAACCCAGATATGCCAAACACCGTCCGTATCCAATTCTTCCGCCTATATCGCGCGATCGAGATGTTGTCAAATTTTATAAAGATTTGGATACAGATTGCAACCTTCGCTGGACAGTTGAAAAGGGGATAGCTATAACAAGGAAGAGTACCAATTCAATCTTGACAGCATGGAAACTTAGGTCTTCAAAGACGGATGGAGGTCATGTACAGTACAAGATTCAACTACAAAAATTCCGAAGGGGCAAGTAGTGGTTATCAAGGCCTCCTTGGAAGCACTTGTCACGTCTGAATCGTAGTGGACTTAGATAAATGAACTTTCCTTTTCCTATATTTTGGATTCTAATGCGTGATACTTCATGTAGTATGGTTAGATCCATTGGTGTTGGATTATAGATAATATTTGTATTTGATTACACTTTGTATGACTATATCTGATGCGAATGATTGTATGAAATATTCTCTCCATTGTTTTTGTGTATCAGTGATAATTTGCACTATGTTTTTGTTTCCTTTTTTATTTAACAATGTGGTAAATTTCCTCTAATCTTGAAACCAATAATACCTGTAATTGCCTTCATGGTGAATGATAGAAAGTAAATGCTGGTGCACACTTTAGCTCTAGTGGAGCTAAAGTGTGAGCAAATCTTCTTTTTAGTTCACTGCACTTAGTAATGGTGCGCACTTTAGGTCAAGTGGAGCTAAAGTGTGTGGAAATGCTTTTTTGAGTTCATTGAATTTCTAAATGATGGGTACACTTTAGCTTGTGAATTTCTAAATGATGACTACAAAAGTTGCACCCACAAAAGAGAGCTATTGTGTGTGCAATTTTTTTTCCACTTTTGAACACCATCATTTGAAACTCAATACTTATTTGTTTAGCCAATGTGTATTCCACAAGGCGAACTAAAATTCTTTTGAATTAAAAAAAGGCTCATCAGAATATGTTTAGCTAATTCTCTTACAAGTGGCTATTTGTCCGTCATTTAGCTCACTTTTAGCTGACTTGGAGCATGGTGTTAATCCGGGTTAGTAGGTTCGAGAGAATTTTGTAACTTCTAAGGCTTCAGTGTGAATATTTAGCTATTCATATTCAATGAACACATGTAGTATAAAAGAAGTGTCGACTAATGTGTCCTTCTTTTCAGTACTATAGTAAGATTTGTAATGTAATGTTATCCGTAGTACTTATTTATTAGGAAATTTTGTAGTTATGGGAAAGTGTTCCCACTCGCTTCCAGACACTAGCACTAAATCCGAAAAGAAATGGGAGAAAATTAAAATAATTAGGTAGTACGCTTTGTTTTAATAGCATAAATAGGTCTTAGGAAGGAATAAGGTTTTGCTGCTAAACCGGCATCCTTAAACATGACAGTTCCGGTGCTTTTCCGGAGGTCCGGAAGCCAGTGTATGGTGGAGTCCAAAATCGGTCGTAAGGATCCGAAAGATATCTGGATCCGGAACCGTCATCATGACACCAACGGTATCTATACATCGTGCCAAATATATAACTCGCCTACTAGCAAAGGGTGCCATTATTCTCGTTCCTTATTTCCTAAGCTCTCTGCTCTTTTGCTTTCTTGCACCTTTTGAATTCTTATTCTCTAGTGCAGAAGTAGTCCAGAAACGAGGGACTTTATGAGGTCAGTGCGTGCAGGATTTCGGGTACGATTGTGCGGCGCGAGCACACCAAGGGTTGGGCCAAATGGCGGGAAAGAAGAACAAGACTCCAGCCGCTGGAACCCTGCTGCTCCAGAAGGTGGCGCCGGAGCTGCCAACTTCGGAGGAAGAATTTAGGGTTTTAGAGAGCTACTTGAAGTTGATGGGCTGCAATGGACTTTTCAGAGCGCCATAGGCATTCTAGAGTGAGGCGATGGTGACGGAGCTCGTTTAGACGCCGCCGAACCAATACGAGGGACGTATCAAAGCTCATATGGAGGAGTGGACAACCGCGACTTGGAGGGACACCTACGGAATGGGCAAGGGATTATCAAGGTGGCGGAGCGCAACGACGACCTACTGAAGGGAGAGTTCTTGTAGAAGGCCATCCCTAAGGACGGGTACGTCTTTGGCGACCTTACGGATCCAGACGCCAAGTTAGTCATTGCCTTCCTAAATCCTATCTTCCATCCGGAGAAACCGAAGAGGGTAGTTGCAAAGTTAGCTTGTCTCTTCGTGGGAGCGATGAGAGGAAAGTATATAGTGGACTGGGCGGCCCTAATGGAAGACCGGGTCGACCGGATGGTCAAGAACCTTCCTTAGGTTCGAAAGACGGCAACACCCATCTCAACTTATGTGGCGCACCTGTACGCCAAGAAGATGATGTTGATTCCGGAGGAACAAGACGAGTTTGGCAAACTATTGAGCATCCAGCCTTATGGTGGGTGGGAGACGGAGGACAAGAATGAAGACTCTGAAGACTCGGAGTCCCTCACATCGTCCCCGCTTGTCACCACGAGGTCCCAGAAGCGGAGTAGGTCTGTCTAGAAGAATCCGGATCCTGCCGGTCCAAGCCAGCCTCCGAAAAAGATGGAGGGACAAACCTAGACCAAGGTACCACCCTCCGGAGCGCCATCGGCTCAACCCTGGAGCAATGGAGTAGAGCCAGGACCGACTTTTGCCCCGACGATGACCGGCCGCATTCCGGATGATGTTGCGGAGCTCTCCCAGCATGTGGTTTGGCGGGCAAGGATTGAAGAAGGTGAGATCCGGGAGCGGACAACCAATCATGGCTAGCAAAGAAGAGGAGGGGAAGAACGATTTTGTGGATCTCCTCCCACGACTCTAGGAGTCGAAGACCAAGTAGGGCTTCGTCCAACAGTTGGAGCAGTAGCAAACCACCCTCACTTAGACCAATGTCCGGCTCTGGAAGCGAGTGGAAAAGGCAAAAGCCGTTGAAGAGGAGGCTTAACAAGCGAGAGCCGAGGCAGAAGCAAAGGTCCGGGCCACCACCTAGGCCTTGACCAGAGTTGTTAGGACGCTCGACGTCCATGACGTCAAATGGTCTGGACGGAGGACGTCTTGGGCCCTATGAGGACCTCCGGTGACATAATGACTTTGGTTAGTTTACTTGGGGATAAATAGCCGTCCGCTACCCCAACCTCGTCCGCTGGTAGATTGATATCCTCTTGTCACCCCACGATCATAATCACCGTGAGTATAAAGAAAACAGCACATGGAGCCTCACTTCATGTCCGCACAGCGGTGAGCCCTCACCCGTCCACACGGCTGACTACCTGGCCGTCCGCCCGGTAGTTGGTCTTTGCCATTTAAGCGCCTCCTTACACAAGTACAATACTGGGAAAAAAAACCGCACTCAATTTAAAGTTGCGGTTCATTTGACCACGTTGTCGAAACAATCAACACTGTTCCTGAATTGGGGTGTCCCGGGTTTTTTGGCCATAACTCTCTCATTTTTGGGATTTTTTGAACGTGTAATACACCATTGAAAGCGTCTTATAAACGCGCTTTCAACGGTATAAAGCGCGCAACGGACGCCCAAGGGCCGATTGCACTCCGGTCGGCCAGGCCGTCGGCGGGGCGGACGCCTGCGGCCGACCGAACAGCGGTCGGCTTTGTAATCCGCGGAGCAAAGGCCCAAGGACCAAACAATGTGCGGTTGGCAAGGCGAACGGCAGGAGGGACGACCAAATGGCAAAAACCGACTACCGAGCGGACGGCCTGGCGGTTGGCCATTCCAATATGCTTGTAGTTAGTAAAGGAAGAAAATGAATCAACATTTCTTGTGTAGTTTATTTAAAGTAGAACCACTGTTCACAAGTTCTATTCTTTATATGTTTCCAAGCGCATAGGATATTTGAAATGGAATATCCAATTGTGTTCGCATAAAATCTTCCAGACATTCCTCTGACTAGTAATGCATATGATTCTTTCCCCTTAATTACACTGCACGTGCAATGCCAAACTATCCAAAGAAGAAAAGTTCTAAACGACTTTTGTGTTGCCAAAGAGCAGAGAGAAGTGGAGGAGAGGGGAGGGAGTTGCTGAAATTTGAGGTTTGGTGGCGTGGTGGCCGTCCATAAAGCTCTAGGGGCGGATGGCATGGTGGTCGACCACCAAGTGCTGATCGGCTAATCTTAAGTCGATTGGTCAAGGATGTTCGATCGGCATCAAGTGGAGCGAGACTGTCCGATCAGGCGGGCACAGTTGAGAGCGTCCGCAATCAAATGGCCACAAATGGATGAGAGCGATTAGACGACTACAATTGATGGTGCCGATCGCGCCGCCGTCTGATCGAGCATTATAGCCAAGTCCGTCTGCCATCAGACAGCCAAAGCGATCTCAAGTGAGGCTAGGCAAAGTCCAAGACATGATATTGACTTAGATGAAGCTTAATTGTACATGGGCACGTTGATATGTAGTCTATGTGGATAATGTCTTGGTGCATGAACACTATTCTGTAAATTCCGAAAATTGTTTTTTAAAATCTTCTAGTGGATGTTTATTTCTACGTTGTGGCCATGTCAATGTAAATAAAGAATATTCATTGTATGTTGCCCGTTTTAAAATAAGCTTGATTGATTATTTTCTGTATAAATGGATGTGTGGAATGAGAAAATTTATACTTTCCAACGTCTCCAACATTACATTTGAAAGGAGTAATTATTTTTGCAAGGATGTATGTAGAGAATTTGGAACTTGGAGAAAGGTGCAAGTGTTTTACAATACTTTGCAAAATCATAATGTCAATAATGCTCTACAAACAATGTGATTACCTTAGCAATGTTTTAAAATATTTTCAAACTCTACACCATTTTGGGATGGCAATGTTTGTGTTTCAAATAGAATTGGAAGTTGGGGTTTTGAACCAACGTTGAACTTTCCAAACACACATATGCCACATTTTACTAAATCTAGACTTTGAATAGTCCAGAATGGTCAAAGTCTAGATTTAGTCATCAAGAGAATGTGCAAAAAATATGGCACAAAGGTGCATCGGGAGATCTATCGAAGAAATCGAAGATGGTGAAATTCTTCTGAAAGGAAGGAGCTTTATGGAAGAAGCGTTGGAAACATTAATGGGTGTGAAATGGTACCATGTGCCCTTGCATTCACATATAGGAGGATCTTCCGATGTGACCAACTGTATCTAGAGAACTTGGAAGTGAATCCCTCAAAAGTATGAGGAAAGAATAACTGATGATAAATAAGGGTGAATGGATCCTTTAAAAAACAACTGATGATGTTCCAAAGCAGATCAAGGGGGACATGCTAGTAGTACATGCGAGAACAATCCGGTAGGAAACAAATGTGGCATACAATCGGATCCAGTAGACACAATAAGCAATTTAAAAAAAGGCCAAGACATTAAAGATAAATCATGACAGCAACAGGCAAATCAATAATAGAATAAATTGAGATGTAGAAATCTAACACATGCAGATATAGGTGGGATAGAAAGATCTTCCTATCTATTGGACTGATTCACTGAAGACAATTCATAACAACAACAGGCAAATTCATAACCGAATGTATTAAGATACGCAAAGCAGACACATGCTGGTATAGGTCCAATCGATAGATCTTCCTATCTCTTGGACTGATTCACTGAAGACAATTCATAACAACAACAGGCAAATTCATAACCGAATGTATTAAGATACGCAAATCATACACATGCTGGTATAGGTGCAATCGATAGACCTTCCTATCTCCTACACTCAAAAGCACCCAACAAATGTAACATACAATCGGTCCCAGTGGGCACAGAAGGCTTTTCCAAAGAGGATTGATTTACTAAAGAATTTTTATCACAACAACAGGCAATTCAATATCGTATGTATTGGGATGTGAAATCTTACACATTCAGATAGAGTAGGGATCGATAGATCTTCCAATCTTCTAGACTTAGGGTCGATATAGGATATCGCCTGAGGATCGATAGGTCGTCTAGTCTTTGAACTCAAGGATCCGCCGCGTTTGCAGCTTCAAGGTTTGTCATTGCTACTATTCGGTCCCTCCGTGGAATTGTTCGAGTCTGAGGGTTCAATGTACTTGACCAAGAAGAAAATACGACAGAATCAACATGAACGTGCACCGGACGTCGTTTCTCCGGAACCCACGTCGCCGACCAACAATCCTCGTACTTCTTCTTGTGGTTCTTGAACGCATTTCTTGGCTCCCAGAATTGGATAATAAACATTCCATATTGCTCATCACCAACTACTCTATTGACTGTTGATTGCGCTCTCCCTAACCAAACAGTATAAATCTCAGGGTCAGATGGACGGAGAAGGACCCAAGATCCGGAAACGACGTCTCGCCATGGATTCAAAGCGACCTTTGGTCTGCTTGGACGTGGGCCACAGAAAGGTTCAGGCTCCTCATCTTCAGGTGTGACATCTCCTCTAGTAATAAGGCTCAAAGGAGCACAAATTATCGCACTCCAATCTTGAATCGGCCAAAATCCTTCTACCAAAGCCGAAGGTGTGGAAGGAAGAGGTTTCTCAAGTTCCTCAAGAATTGCATTGCAGTATGCAATATACGGTGGAAAATCATGTCGAAAGCCCTCACATTTTTCCATCCCCTTCTCCCAGAATTTTATATAACCTTGAATTCCAGATTTAATGAAGGACCTCTTATCAATTGCTTTGGAAACCCTCTTTCTTGCCTTCTCAATTGCCTTTTCTTGATTGCTAGTTGGAGAAGGAACCTCGTCTCCCCACACTCGCCTGAAAGGCACTAGCTTTGGGAGGCCGGAAGGTATCTTGGGACTTCCGTCGGCATCCGACTTCCAAAGCCGTATACCAGAGTTGTTTCCGGGTAGCCAGTGAGTGTCAACTGCGTTCTCTTTGTAGCGCATGACGGGCCAACCATCATCATCTACATAGAATTTGAAGAGGTGCATATCTCCTAAACCAGTAAGTGTATATTGGCCGTCACATAGAAAGCCTTCGACGAATGATTTGAAATCCGCAATCTCCTGAACAAACTCGGGCATAAAGCCCAACTCCTGCGATTCCATAAAAGACCTCATCAAATCCGCTACCACATAAGTATTCTGATTCTTAAGGGCCTTGGATAAGTGGCTGAAGTAAGCATCGATATCCTCATGCGTGTGGCCGACTAATAAGAATCCAACTTGGATTTCCTTGAACACCCTACGATAAGTCAACATCGATAAGAAAGCCATGAGAAATTGGTTCTTATTGTCCTCTGCGGAGTTGTCCAGCTGCAAATACAGATTTTTGGGAAGTGGGACGACTGCAGTTGAGTGGTTTGGTACCACCGTAGGTGAAAGGTTCATACATCTAGACTTTCCTTTCAGCAAAGCCTCAAAAAATGAGTTTGCCGGCTCGTGAGGAAAAAGTTTACCCGTAACGCGAATGGGAGGTTCTTCAAGACGACGAAGCAATCTCGCGAGGGATGAGATTGTGTAATTTGAGTCCCCTAGCCACAAGTCGGTAGAATAGTGGGCGTACGCACCGTCTCCATGTCCATGCGTCACCATACCGGTGACGTTCATTGGGAGCTGACCAAGAGGTGAAGTGAGTTTGGTGGAAACACGCATGCGCGGGATAGCAGTCTTGGCTGTATCCATTTTATTGTGGATAATGCAAAGAGTCTCCCCCTTATTGCGCTTTGACTCCTCTCTCCAACTATGGTACACACGCCTACATGAAGCTTGAAGATTCAAGTGCTGACTCTGTTGTTTCACGAAGGATACATACTCGGTAGAGCCCTTCACCGATTTGTTGATGAATTGTTGAAGAGTGTTGCAGACGGTGCACTTGGCAAAGGAACTCCCAACAGGCTTAACCGCAACGTTGTTGAAGAACTCCTTCTTGATTCTACTCACAGCAGACTGCGAAACAATGGGCAACCCATACTGTAGATTTTTCTACAGACATAGCCAATCAACAGAAATCAGGAAACGTGTCATTGTGGGCAGTGAAGGGATCGAAAGATCTTCCTATCTATGAAGAGATGGAATCGATGCCATTTACTGGTGATAAAATCCAAGCAATAACTCATGAATAGGATAGGAAGATCTACCTATCCTCTAAAGCATCCACATGAATGAGTCAAAGACTAAATTGAGGTGAACTGTGTCGAGTAATACCTCTGTGGCGTCAGCCTGGATCCTCTTCCAACTATGCCAAGAGGGCAGAAACTTCAATGTGTCCATCCGCCCTGGTACAATTGTGCGCATTTGATGAGGCATGTGAACAGCGTTCTCACTTATGCTAGCAAAAATCGTACCCATGGCTTGCACGGTTTTAGGCGCAGACGTTTGACGCCTTTGTTCCCGTGCGTTGACGAAATGATGCCCTCCTTGTACTGGTCGATATAGGTGTGGAACATTGACTTTGGAATACCATGGATCTGGTACCATGTTGTTGAGCAGGCATCTTGTCCAAGCAGAGTCACATACTTTCTTTTCCTATTATTTCCCAAGTAACGCAATTGCCCATCCACAGCTCTACCATACTCCCGTCGGTCATCGAAATCTTTCAGCCAGAACTTCTGCCGAATGAGGAGCGTATCTTGGGGCCGGAATAATCTGACGCATTCGTCAGGACAACATGACAACGAACTGACCGCCTGAATTGCTTCCGAGAGAGTCTTCTTCGCATAAGAGGTGAATTTCTCCTCGATTCGCGGTTTGCGACGAACAAAGCGGTATGTTGCTTTTGGACGACCACCAAGGTGGGCGTTGGGGTCCACAGGAGGAGGAAGTTGGATGAAGTGGTCCACTGTCTCGCTCAGACCACGCCCCCCATCGAATCTACAATCAAGAATGGGCCACCTCTGATGGCTCATGATGTCGTTACGGTCTCCGATGAATACGTCAAAGACAGTGACGCCAATGTTCCCCTCCCCCAATGTACTGTCCTGGAAAGGCTCAGCAGGCAGGGCGCAATTGATGCGACCAGATGCAATCGGAAGTCCATCGCAATTATAGCGTATCACCACCATCCCCACCCATTCCTCCTACGGAAAGAACGGACGAGTGTCCGCAGATTCGGAACTGCCATCAAGTTCTGGGTCGACCGATACTGGCTCATCAGAAAGGACAAGGCATGCTGACACCCAAAGAATAGTTCTACCGATTGAATCAGCCAACAAAGTAAGACCCTCTTGAACTGGGTGAATCAAAAGACATCGAGCCGCAGGACAAATTTCCACAGGTCGGAGAAGAGTCATCTGAGGCATGTGAACGTTGATGTCAACGCCAAGCCAACGCCTTGAGGGGGCTGCTTCAATAACAGTGGCGCGTCCCACAACCCCATGGCCGGCATAGCAAAGCAGAACAGCCAGTCCTGGCGCTAGTTCACCTCGGCAGTCTTGCATGCCATTGTCAGGGGCATAAGAAGAAAACATCCTAATTGGTCCGATAATGGCCTTGCGCAAGCATTCAAAACAGTCCATCAACAACCGGACAAGAACACCATCAGGCACAGAAGAGAGATTGACAGATCAACATATCCAGCAAAATTCACACTCACCCTCAAAGACAAGTCGACCACAAGAAAGATCGAAATACCTTCCTATTTAGTGGGTCCCTCCAAGGGACTCAAAGATCATCCAGCCTACAAAGTTACTCAGTAGCCATAGTAAACCATAAGACAGATCGAAAGATCTTCCTATCTACAGGGTCATCCTAGAGACTTACCGGAACATTAAGCGGATCGATAATCATCCAATCCCCAAGGTCCCTCACAAATCAAAGTTAACCATGACAGTGATCAAAAGATCTACCGATCTTTAGGTCTCAAACACAACAAAATTATCTACGAGGGATTTTGAAAGAAACTCCAATTCACGAGGTCTCGAAAAAACCTTAGACGAACCAAGTGAGATCGAAAGATCTTTCGATCAAGAGGGTCGATGAAATGGATCGAAAGATCTTCCCATCCACACCGTCTCACTCTTATCAAATATTTAGGAGCGATGGACTATTAATGAATTGTAGAAGATCAAAAGATCTTCCTATCTGCAAGGTCTCCCTCCCCTAGAAGTTTTTGATGAGGAGATCGAAAGATCTTTCGATCAAGAGGGTCGATGAAATGGATCGAAAGATCTTCCCATCCACACTGTCTCACTCTTATCAAATATTTAGGAGCGATGGACTATTAAAGAATTGTAGAGGATCGAAAGATCTTCCTATCTGCAAGGTCCCCCTCTCCAAGAAGTTTTTGATGAGGAGATCGAAAGATCTTTCGATCAACGAAAGCAACAAGAGGGTCTGGTGGTTATTAATATACCTCGAGTTAGTGCACTGTTCTATCGGAATGGAAACAACATTGACACTGGAACAAAACCAATAGTATTGTGCGATGTATGAATCCATACCACAAGATTAATTCCATATACAAATAAGTCGACACTGGAACGGAATCATGTGCCTAGTCAATGAAGTCAATGTTGTAGGACAACATTGTCACTGGAGAAAAATCGATAGAATTGTGCGAAGTACGAATCCATACCACAAGCTTTATTACATTCACATACAAATTGAGAGAGCCTCGGAATTCGAGGCATTCAACAATTCAATTCTACTCGTATATAGAATTGAATAGTATGGAAGTGATCAACGTTGAAGTTCAGGAGACAGTATCAACCCTAACACATCGGATGAACAGCGTCATAGCAATTTCCTAATGTTTGAGATAGCAAATGCACTTGCAGAAGAAATGCTCAAAAAGGGAGGCGACGGTACCGTTGTTGAGGCGAAACTATGTAGAGATGGATCACGATCGAGCTCTAGACGATAGCATCAATGAACACAATCCAACTCCACGCACGAACACCCACGACCAAGCTTGCGCTGAAGGCGCCAGCATCTACTAACGCTTAAGCGCTCATACTCCAACACCACACTCGATACAACGCATGCTCAAGCTCTGCTACCTTGAATACGAACTCCCTGACCACGTCCCTCACGTTCTCTGTCTAACATTCGCTCTAACGTTCTGTCAACCTAATTGCGCCTTACTACACACGATGCCTACCACTTGCTGTAGTGCTGAAAAATAAGACTTGAAATTGCTTCAAGTCAGGGATGGAGCGTCTCCTTTCAAACTTGAGCGGGAAATTGTACGTCCAATTCTTGGCATCATAGAATGATTGACCATCTTGGCGGGGATGGAGAGTAGCGTTTGTTGTAATGATTGGCAGATGAAATGGAATCTTGAGTGTAACGGTTCTTGACAACTAAGTGGTCGGATTTTAATGACGAAGATCTGTAGTTCTCATGTGCATCCCACGGTGCACCACAAGTGCTGATTGACATCCGACGGTTTGAATTAGTCTAGTAAAAGATTGAATACAAATAAAATAGAGAATTAGTCTAATGAAGGATTGAATATAAAAAATTAGAATCACAAAATAGGAAAGAGAATCAAAAAATAGAATAAAGAACTAGAATGAAAGATTGCATAGAAATAATTAGAATCACAAAATAGAATAGAGAAATAGAATGAAAGATTGCACAGAAATAATTAGAATCACAAAATAGAAAAGAAAATTAAAAAATACAATAAAGAAATAGAATGAAAGATTGAATAGAGATAATTAGAATCACAAAATCGAATAAAGAAATAAAATGAAAGCTTGAATAAAAATAACTAAAATTACAAAAAGAATAAAGAAATAGAATAAAAAATTGCATAGAAATAATTAGAATCACAAAATAGAAAAGAGAATCAAAAAATAGATTAAAGAAATAGAATGAAAGATTGAATAGAGATAATTAGAATCACAAAATAGAATATAGAAATAGAATGAAAGATTGAATGAAAAAAACTAGAATCAAAAAATGGAATAAAGGATTAGAATGAAAGATTGAATAGAAATTACTAGAATTATACATACAACATACAATTATATATTGATACATTTTATACATTTATATATATATCCAACATACAACTATACATACACAGATCTTACATATATATATATATACAACACACAATTATATCTCCATACGATTTATATCTTTATATACAACATACAACTATACAAACATACATTTTATACATATATACAACATACAAAAAGTATATATCGATACATTTTATATATTTATATATATATACCACCTACAACTATACATACACAAATGTTATATATATATATACAACACACAATTATATCTCCATACGATTTATATCTATATATACAACATACAACTATACATACATAAGAAGAAGAAGAACGTCGGTCCCCATAGAAGGGGCCGATGTGAATAAAGCGTCTGTTCGTTCCACTACTAAGACCATGTCCACCGGACAGGGAATTAGTAAGTTGGGACTACTTCCCCTTTCGAGGGTAGACACTATAAAACAGGTATCAGAAAACCAGTGAGTCCATCATCCCATAGGGGTAACTAAGAGGAGTGGGAGGTGGGGGGGGGAGAGTGAGAAGGGAGGAGAAAATCTTAGTGGGGGTGAGGATATACATACATACATTTTATTCACATATATTATATATACATACATTTTAGTCATATATACAAGATGCAATAATTATATATCAATATATTTTATATATGTATATATTTCCAACCTACAATTATACATACACAGATGTTATATATATATATATACAACACACAATTATATCTCCATATGATTTATATCTTTATAAACAACATACAACTATACAAACATACATTTTTTACATATATACACCATACAATAATTATATATCGATGCATTTTATATATTTATATATATCCAACCTATAACTATGTTACTATACGTACACAAATGTTATATGTATATACATATACAACATACAATTATATATTGATACATTTTATATATACATATATTTCCAACCTACAACTTTACATACACAGATGTTATATATATATATATATATAATATTCTATCGATACATTATATATATATATATTTTTTTTTTCAACCTACAACTATACATACACAGATGTTATATATATATATACAACACCCAATTATATCTCCATACGATTTATATCTATATAACATACAAATTTATATCTACAACATACAACTATACATACATACATTTTATACATATATACAATGTCATACAATAATTATATACCGATACATTTTATATATTTATATATATCCAACATACAACTATACATACACAGATGTTATTATATGTATATATATATACAACATATAATTATATCTTCATACGATTTATATCTAATTGTTTCTCGATACGATATATATTTTTGTACAATTTTATCTCCATACGATTTATATCTATGTATAATATATACAACATACAACTATACATACATACATTTTATTCATATATACAACATACAAGAATTATATGTGGATACATTTTATATATATATACATATATTTCCAACCTACAACTTTACATACACAAATGTTATATATATATATATTCTACATACAAGTATATCTCCATACGATTTATATCTAATTGTTTCTCGATACGATATATATTATTGTACAATTATATCTTCATACGATTTATATAGGAAAAAAGAATCTATATCTATAAAAGAATACAGGATGAGAAACATGTCGATGGATGAACGCGTCGATGAATAACGCTTTTGGATGGACAGCTAAAAGTTAGGGTTTTGGATAAAAGGACGGAGCGGGGATTAGGGTTTGGGGATGGGGACGGGGACGGGGTCGGGGGACGGGGACGGAGGACGGGGGACGAGGGACAAGGGGACAAGGACGGGGGGGACGATGGATTAGGGTTAGGGTTAGCATTAGGGTTAAGGTTAGAGTTAGAGTTTAGGGTTTAAGTTAAGTATTTTTTGTTGTATTCAATGTTTAAAAAATTTAATCCAATGGAGATGTATATACCTTGATTGTTTAATAACAATTAATCTTCTGGATTTTGATGTATTTAGACATTGTATTCAAATTAACAAGACTTACTTCATTCATTTGTTAATTTTCAACCATTATCTTTCATTTGAAAGTTATTCCAAAGTTTAAACTTTATCATGTTCAAATACACCATAATACATGTAGATTACTGCAGCCGCCACTTTGGAAATTAAATTGTGAAAAGTAAGTTCATAAATCAAATGTGTAAAATTATATTTGCAAATGAAATGTGTGAAAATAAAATTTGCAAATGAAATGTGTAAAATTAAATTTGGAAATCAAATCTACAAATAAAATTTGCAATTTAAATTTACAATTCAAAAAAGTTCACGTAAAGAAAGTAATGAAAAGTAATGAAAATAAAGTAATGAAGACTCAAATCACACAAGAAAGTAATGAAAAGTCAAATCAAGAAAAGAACTTCACGGCTTGTAGAGAAGTTCACTCGAGGCAAATGATGGAAAAATCATCATTAGAAGTGCCAAATGGTAACTCAGTCGTCGTGGTCGACGACTTGGTTCCATCATCATTACTTTTTCCATTACCTCCCTCCCGCCACCACCAACTCCAGCCCTTCCAAGTCCTCCCATTCTTGCTTTTCAAACGCTTCTTGTTTTCTTAGCTTCCCCTCTTCGTCTCTCTCCTCCCGCGTGTTGTTTTTTTGTGTTGTTTTTTCTTGCGTTGTGTATGGACTGTAGTATGTTAGCGTGAGTTTGAGTGCGAGGTCACTTTGTGAGTAGATGCACCAGGAGTGCGAAGTGTATTTGTGAGTAGCAGCAGCAGGAGTGCGAGGTGTCAGTTTCGGTCGAAGGGGATTTCGTGAGCGCGATCAAGAGCATCGTCGGACATTCCAGGAGGAGCACGAGCAGCGCCGGTGTTTGAAGGTTCTAAGAGAGCGAGCAAGCGAGAAATTGTTCGAGCGAGCGAAGGTAATTTCAGCGCTCTGATTACAGACGAAGCGAGCGAACGACTGCAGCTAACGGGTGCGCCCAACGGGTGCAACCCTAGTGCTAACCAGCGGGTGCCTCGACGCGCTGATTCATACAGACAAAGTTAATTTCAGCGCTCATTCTTATTCCTCAGCTTTTTCTTGCATGCTTGAAGGATTTTAGAACCAAAACAACGTTCTAAACCTAGATTATGATTCTCCCCAGTTATTTTTTTTTTCACTTCGGAATAGAGTTCCTCAAATGAATATCAATCTGATTATACTAGTTACGTATTAATCATGTAACTAATCAATAACCACTAATTTTCTTGTGATCTTCACCTTGCGCATTGTTTTGGACGCAACACGATGTCCGAAACCACCTCAGAAAACCCCGTCAAGTAAGATTCCATGCTCTGAATTATCTCTGTTGTGATACACAGGAACGTATATCAATGAATATCATATGATATTCACTACGCTTAGTTATGTTATGCATTGCAATTCAAGGTGCAGTAGATAGAAAATTCAATGTATCTCTCCTTATTGAGAGAAAGGTTTCCAAAGCACTTCCTTTATCAGTGGATATAGCGATATCTTCTTGAGGTTTAGGGTTTTAGATGATAGGAATATATTCTTATCCTACTCTGCGGTGGGCTTGGGTTGCTTAAGAGTTTGTGGATCGGTAGATCTTCCCATCTATCCTTGTTAGGTCATAGGATCGGTGTTGGTTCAGAGGCTATTTGTTGATCGGAATATATTCCTATCCCACTCTGCTGTGGGCTTGGGTTGCTTGAGAGTTTGTGGATCGGTAGATCTTCCCATCTATCCATGTGGGGTCATAGGATCGGTATTACTTCAGAGGCTCTTTGTTGATCGGAATATATTCCTATCCTACTCTACGGTGGGCTTGTGTTGCTTCAGAGTTTGTGGATCGGTAGATCTTTCCATCTATCCTCGTGGGGTCATAGCTTCGGTATTAGTTCAGAGGTTGTTTGTTGATCGGAATATATTCCTATCCCACACTACGGTGGGCTTCTGATGCTTGAGAGTTTGTGGATCGATAGATCTTCCTATCCCTTTGCGTGGATACTTTGCGACGTCTGGTTTAGTTTTGATCGGTAGATCCCTATCCCATCATGCCGTTTGATCTGACCATTCTGTTTGTATGAGCAGTGCAAACTTGATTCCGTGGTTGGAGACGAACAAGGACTGGCGTCTCTACTGCCTCCGTGATGCAGTGAACTGTGGTGTCAAGGCCGTTGGCCGCACATTCGAAGAACCTAAAGCGAGCGCCTTGTTCATAGCAAGTTATGTCACCGAATGGGGTCTCGCTTGGGTTCGGGATGATTCGAAGCGGACAATCCAAATTGCGCCAGTTATGTTTGTAGCCGATGTCGCGGAGGGACATGAAGAAACGATAGCGCTTACGATTCAGAACGTGGAGGTGTTGGATGTGGTGGACGTGCCTGGAATTCCAGACACTGTTGTTCTTGTAATTAAGGAGTTTGTTGCAAGTGCGAAGTGTTTGAGGATCTACGGCCTTTTTGTATCATCAAAGGATATGGTCCCCCGACTTTGTGCTTCGGTCAGAGATCATGGTTTTTCTATTGCTAGGACGGGACCTAACGTTGATCGAATTATTGATAGTTGGGCGGAGCTCCGAGCTTGTCGTGTTGCTGCCAATAGCGAGTTGGCCAAGCAGGATCCGCCTACACCTCCCAGAAAGAAGAAGAGGCCGTCACAGGCAGCTGGGGAGACTTCAGGAGCTGGGGACACGAAGAAACAACGGAAGAAGTCAGATCCCAAGATTGAAGACTTCTCATTGGCTCAGGCCGTGATGTTTTCGAGCAGTTCTGTTTCGAAGTATTCGGCACAGGACCTGCGGAAAGTGAGGGCGATGTACGAGAAAGAATTCTTGAGTCTGCATGTATTTGGTACGCGCCC
Organism: Bryoerythrophyllum caledonicum; assembly: GCA_963971425.1. Lineage (NCBI taxonomy): Eukaryota > Viridiplantae > Streptophyta > Bryopsida > Pottiales > Pottiaceae > Bryoerythrophyllum > Bryoerythrophyllum caledonicum. The sequence continues at coordinate 19,475,501 of OZ020514.1, forward strand.
GGTAAAGAGACTCGACGATGCGAAGACTGACCTCGTCGTCGGAATTCAACGTCTGCATAGGGCCACACCCGGGGTGGTGGTGTATCGGAAGCTCGAGAAGAAACGTGTTGCCGAGATCGTTGACCACAAGCGGACGATGCCGTTTCAAGCTTCGCTTCAGCATCTGTACGTTATGCCGATTAAGAACAAGCCTGCTGCTGACGACTTTGGTGTGGATCCCGTCGATAGTTTATTCGAGTATTTTATGACAAAGCCGACAAGACGGGACATTACAGATGATACGTACTACGTTATCATCGGTGGGCAGCATTGCGTCGCTGCACGTAAAGTCCTTATTGCCGAGAAGTCTCTTAGTGATGATGAACTAGCCGTCGCACAAAGCTTCATAATTACCATCGTTTGGGCGGATCCAGCCAACTTTGGGAAGTTAATCTATTACTCAAGAATCCTTAACCAAGATCTGGCCGGAGTTAGGGCGGAGAGCAACTATCTTACTCAACTGGGACTTGCACGGAAGAGCTGGGCCTAGGCGGGGTGTCCAAAGCCGTCTCCAAATGGTTTGGCACACTTGCCTCCATTCAATGTAAGTCTGAAACCATTTGTTAAATTGTATTTTCTTGTCCGCGTTGTTATGATGTTTACTACGGAATTGATCAGAATATATTCCTATCCCAAGGGTCCTCTAATCACCGTAGTGGTCACAGAGATCGAAATATCTTTCTATCCGCAGTGTCGTTTGATGTCTGTTATTAATGTTGGATGTTGTCGTTCTAAGGATTTTCCCATGCACCTTTTGACCCCGTTGCATTAGCGTATGCTCTAACTTCGCTGCCTCTAGACTTCGCGTCATTCTTATAGATCGAAAGATCTTCCTATCTTCTCTGCCTCTAGACTTCGCATCATTCTTGTAGATCGAAAGATCTTCCTATCTTCTCTGCCTCTAGACTTCGCATCATTCTTTTAGATCGAAAGATCTTCCTATCTTCTCTGCCTCTAGACTTCGCGTCATTCTTATAGATCAAAAGATCTTCCTATCTTCAGCGTCTCATTGGATGGAAAGATCTTCCTATCATACCCTCGTGCTTTCTTCGATCCGAGTCTCTGATGATGTTTTTTGTATCGATTTTTTCGTGCAGGCTTGGCTAGATAAGGTTCCCGCTGTTTTCACGAAGAATGACTTCACAGAAGATGATGCCACTGGTCAGCCAAAGCTGCCGCTTCTCTTCATTGATGAGCGGGTTTATCAGACCTGGCTTAGCATCCAGGAGAACTGGATTAGTGGTCTACTACCTGATCCATACGGGGTGCAATGCACTTTTCCTGGCGGTGCGGACGGCGACTCTGCCGACGAGGCCGATGATGCGGACGCTGTGGTGAGGAGGGAGAGGGCAAAGAAAAGGCAGTACCAAAGTAGGGCCTTGAGAAAGGCCGATCTTCAGCCGCTGTATGCCATGTGGGAGACCGATATTGACAGAGTTGCTAAGCTGGTCATTGAGAAGAAGTGCTCGATTAAGTCGACCAAGTCCACGAAGAAGGCTCCTGTGCTTAAGGGACTTGAATACTGGTGCAGCATCAAGAAGAAGAAGAGACTCATCAAAAATGAGTTTATGCACTACTTTAAGTCGAAGCCGCTAAAGTCAAAGACTCAGAAGGATGTGTCTTACACGGAGACGGAGTACGGTGTTGCGGTCAATGAATTCAAGGTCTCGGAGTTTGTCGTTGAGTCTTGGTATGACAGGTTGATGAAGGATAAGGGTGGCATTAAGTTCTTTGCAAAGCGAGGGAATAACTTGGCGCCATCCTCGAAGCCAGAAGACTTTCCAGGCGTTCTGAAGTTGCTCTTCGATCAGTAGAGGCAAGTTTCATCGCAGGAGCGTCTGCCCGAGCCGTCGATTGCCGTTGAGTCGTTTTCCGCCTTTTATAGGTGCAACACCATGGACAGGCTTACTGGGGATGTTGAGAAGTCTACCCACTTGTCCACATTATTGGAGAAGGGATGGTTGGCGATGGATGCAAACGTGGTGTTTGTTTCCTGCTTCGTTGATCGAGATACTGGCCGTGAATCCGATTTCAACGAGATCTATGAGCGGTCGTGAGAACTTTGCAGGCCATGGAGTACAAGGATGAGCATCAATTTCGGAGGGCTCGTAATCCTGGCGTGTTTATCACCGACCGGGATGGTATGATGGACGTTGCGAATGCTATTGCGGAGAAGGGTTCGACGGTTCACCAGATCAAACCATGGAATTTTTCATCGACATTATATATCACGGAGGGTACTGAGGGCTTCAAGAGACCTCCAACTCCTGAACTGACACTTCCTCTCTACTTCAATTTTGTCTATGGGAATGAACAGGGTTGCCAGCCTACGGCATCCTTTCGTCGATTCTTTGGGAACGACATGCCATTCAAGTCTGTAGTATCCGCATCGGACTTCAAGAATGCGACAACGCAGTGGAATCAGCTCAGGTGGGCGAATTTCAATATCGACGCGGTTGATGATAAAATTGGGACACTTGCGGCGCCTAAGAATGTCATTGTGAACATCGGTAGAGGCCCTGCAATAACCTGGCTTGGTTTGGTAAGTGGATAGGAATATATTTCGATCTCCCCGCGGTATGCTATGATGTATGTGATTCTCGTTGATGCATTGTGCTCGTTGGCATTCCAGGTTGTCATTTGTGTCGCTCGATTTTGCTTGCAGACAAAGGGCGCGCAAGTCATCGAGGTCGTCTATTTGAAGGACGAACGTCTGGCTGCCATAAGGACGGCCACAGGTGTCTGGGACTCTCGAAAAGTGGCTGCTGTAACAGTTCCAGAACAAGAGAAACGAACCAGGAAGAAGCAGCCCAGGATGAAGGAGCCCATGATGATAGAGCCCAGGGATAGACAGCCCAGGAAGAAGGAGCGGGCCTCCAATAGAGGGCACGATCGTAAGAATTTGGTCTCTGCCGACGAGCAAGAGGTGATTGTGGCGTCTAGGCAAACGCACATGGAGGAGGCAAATGAGGACGAGGAAGAAGAGCAAGAGAACGAAGATGAGGAGGAGGACATCAACCCGGAGATGCGGATGAAACGTCGGCAAGAGCCATCTGATGAAGAATTGAGCACGGAGGACGAGGGGGAGGACGAGCCGGAGGACGAGCGGGAGGACAAGCCAGAGGACGAGCGGGAGGACGAGCGAGAGGACGATCCGGAGGATGAGCGAGAGGACGAGCCGGAGGACGAGGAGGTGGAGGTCCAAGTTCGGCAGCCTCAAAACAATAAGATCTTAAAGAAGAAAGTCTCGAAGGAGCCGCTACCCCATCAGCATGACGAGTTTATACCGTCTCAGGCTCCTGTAGGAGAAGGCTCCTCTCCGCACAGTTCTCAAGTATGATGCAGCGGCTCACTCCAAACTCAATCACCAGAACAATTAATCTTCTGACGGTTCATAACAATTTTTTAGATGCTCAGTAATCTAATAGGGAATTTTTTTGGTTTACTATTGTAATTTTTTTTGTATATTATTGTAAATTTTTTTGTTTTAGAAGTTCATCGATTAGTCTTTATGGATTAGAGGATCCTTCATTCCTCAGTGAGTACTGGAGGATAGGAAGATCTTTCGATCCACATTGGTCTTACGCTTTGCCCGTTTTTAATACGAAAATTTGAGCACCCTAATTCTATCATGTTATAATTCTCTCTCCTAAATCTATGCCGTCGCGGTTATGTGCGAAGGGGGATCCCTCCATTCGGAAAGCTCGACGGTAGCCTAATATCCAGGACGTGAGTGCATGCACTGGTGAAGACGTGGTGGTACGTCTTGCTGCTCATACCGAGGCGATGGATGGAGTGGCGTCGTTGTCCGACATCGAGCATGGTGGTGTGAGTGGAACGGCCGATGAAGGCATCGAGGACAACTGTGTTGAGGCCCTTGTTGAAAAGCTGCCACAGGACATCGAGGCAGTTGTTGCGCCATTGCCGAAACCAACTGTTTTGAAATGTAAGAAGCCAGTATTTACATACACGACGGAGTATACCCCGGGGAAATCTGGCTCTAGGACGAGAGTGACATGTCCAATTGTACGTTTATCTCCACCGAAAGTTCCATCGGACGATGTTCAGCGTCCTATGTCCGGCGCGATGCCAATGGAGGTAGATGCATCATCTCAGCCTAGTTCCAGCGCTGCACTAGGGACTATCTCGGATCGTGAGCAACACTCGGCTGCACATACACTTGCCAGACTTCTTGCTACTGATTGCTCCGCGTCTTCTCCAACTCCTCAAGCTCGGACTTCTTCTCGAGATGGCGTGGAGATTGCGGAAGAATTGTTGGCTGGGATATTCGATGAGGCGAGCGAATCTCTGCAGGCCTTCAGTCCTCCTGCGAACATGTTGAAGCCTGCGGTCAATGATGCAGATTCAGACTCACTGAAGTTTAGCCAGGATTACAGGGTCGACTTGGAGTTGCTTCATGATGAAGCTGCTGTTGGGGAGATGACTGCACGCTGCGGTGCCCATTCTGGTGGTCGACCCTCTACTGAAGGTACATCTCTTGGAGGCCGCTCTACCTTCACTACTCTCCTCTTTTTGTAATGTTTCGATAGATGGGAATATCTGCTGATGTCATCGCCTTCTTAGTGCTCTATATATCTAGATAGGAAGATCTTCTGATGTCCTCGCCTCCTTCATTTGGTGCTTTATAGATCTTGATAGGAAGATCTTTCGATGTCCGAACCTTCTCCTTTTGGTGCTCTATATTGCTAGATAGGAAGATCTTTCGATGTCCTTCGCTCTCTACTAACGCTTGCTCTTTGGTTCGCTGTAGCTGAAATACCTCCACCCGCTCTGACTGTCGTCCCTTGCTCTGCAAAGATAATGGATCCGAGGTACACGGTCGTCCTGGACTTGAATGGATTTCTGGTCCACAGAACTGATAGCGGTCGCGGTTGTATCCTTAGACCCGACTGTGTTCCGTTTTTGCACTGGTTGTAGAGTAAGGCTAATGTTGTGATATGGAGTTGCGCCATTCTGAGAAACATTGAATTCATGTTAGATTGTGTTCTGTCTGGTTCTTCTCTCAAACCAGAGCAGCTGCCGGTTTTGTCACAAAACGATGTGACATTTTCTTCCTTTCCCGGAAGCAAGGGCAAGACAGACAAGAAGTACATGATGAAAGATCTTAGAAAACTTAGAGGTGTTCTTGAGCATGTGGACCTTGATCGGGCATTGCTTGTTGACGACAGCCCAGAGAAGAACCTCCTCAACGGGCAGTTCAACGCTATTCATCCTTCGGAGTGGTCTGGTGAATCGCCGGACCGGTTCCTCATGAACACCATGCTTCCATGGCTGCAGATTATGATTGCCTCTAAGCTCCCTGTTGCTGATTTTGTTCGAGAGAATCTTCTTTCCAGATGTGGGGCTAGTACTGGATTTAGGAAGTCTACCATCGCACGTAATATCATATTAGGGTGTTCTAAACTATGGGATTCCAAGAATGGAAAATTTCACTGACTAAGCACTGCTATCGGTGATTTGTTTATTTGTTAATATGGCATTAATATATCCTTGTCAATGGTTTACAACTACCACATGTAACACGCTTCATGTTCTCTCTTTCTGTGATGCCTAGATAGGAATATTTTCCCATCTAACTTCCAGCTCTTCTCTTTTGTTATGTTCGCAGCCAGTCCGCGACAACTCAAAAAAAGTAATCGTATTGTCTGTGAATGGATTGCTTTGCTTTGAGCAATACTATAACTGCACCCCCCGACGCTTCGATCACAAAAACATTATTGTTCGACCTGGTCTCATAGAGTTCTTCCTAATCCTATTGAGGTCCTTCCATGTTGGTATATGGTCGTCCATGGTCCCCAGACGGTTGAAGAGGGTTCTTCAAGTGCTCTTCCCCGATGACATAAGGTCGAAACTTCTCTTCATTTATGGACGAAACAAGTGCTCAAGGCCACAATTTTATCCTTACTATTACAAGGTTCTTCGAAGACTATCAATAGACTAAAAGACAAAGAAACTTGCCTTCCTGACAAAGTGTTGATGGTTGATGATCAACCAATGCGGCATGTCTTTAATGGAGACATGGCTTGCTACTTTCCGAAGCCTTGGCGTGGTGAAATGGTCTTGCCCAATGCATCCAATGTCATACCAAATATTACTACAGCATTGATTCCGTTCATCCTTCCGCTGCGATCTTATGCCTCGGTGAAAAACTATCTACGTCAACATCAGATGGATGGAAAGTACAAACGAAGACTGCTTGAATCATGGCACAGTGACCGAGGGTTGCAAACTTTGTAGAACTAAACTGCATTACATGGTTGGTTTTACCATTTTTGTTTTGCCACAGCTTCTCATTCACTTTTGATTTATGAATAAAGTCTTCAATGAGTATTACTGTCTTTCTTCGATTGCCCTTGAACACCTATTACTTTAATGCTTACTAGTTAATGTGTTTCAAAGATCGGTAGATCTATCAATGTATCTATAGGAAGATCCCTCTATGTAGCTATCATTTGATAAGTTTCTTATTGTGTATTGGTGATCCATGATAACAATTCAATGGCTAATATTGTCTATCTTTGCGCCCTACTTGAACGCCTATTACTTCTATGCTTACTTGATAATGTGTTTCATGGATGGGCAGATCTATCAATGTATGTATTTATAGGGAGATCCCTCTACGTAACTGTCGTTTGATCAGTTTCTCATTCAGTTTTGACCCATGATAACAACTCAATGGCTATTACTGTCTTTCTTCATGCTCATTTATTGTAATATTTTTCAATACTTTGCTATAATGGTAACATTGATAGTGTTTTTGGGTCTAGCATCCTGTACATAATATTGTGCCAAAGTCTAGATTTAGTTAAATGTGGCATACTAATATGACCACATTGGATATTATGTTTTGTTCATGTTGGAGATCAGAATGGAAATACAAAGAGAAGAAAATGTTAGACGGTAGATGTAGAAGAGAAGTGTAGGAAATTAGAGAGGAGTAGAAAGAAAATAGTTCAAAAGGAAGAGAGGGACAACCAAATAAAAATTAAACTGTCAAGTAAACTAGAAGGAGAAGAGAACCAGAGAGAGAGTTGGACAATTATAAATGTACACCTTATTAAATTTGAAACATCTTGTTTTCTCTTGTACAAGATGTGTTATAAACCTTCTCATTCATTGTTTGGATAAACATTCTAAAAGATGTCGGGTGCACAAAGAAGTGAAATGTGAATTGGCCAGGTTTGAACCTCCACTCTTTGCACAAATTTGTTTGAATATGCTACTCCCGTTTCTTACCTCTATAAATTGGTGTATATGGAATTAACATCAAGCTTCACAGAACAATATAAAATTATGAACTTTTGGATTGGATCAGGGTTTAGGGAAAGAAAAGTCAAAGTCTACAATACCAGTCAACGATGGAAGAAAATGAACATTTTTTTTTTACTTTACAGACTATAATCTATCAATCCATGCGGTGGATTGCAACCATAAGAGCATGGTGTGTTCATTTAGAAGTCTACTTTAGGATCTTACGATTTAAATTCTAAAGATCACTTGAAAAATGTGATTGCTATGCCTCTATTTCGATGTGACGGTTTTGGACTAATTTTTTAGCTAAATTGGCCATGTTCCTTTAGAGTTTCAAATAAGGGTAAAATATTTAGACATTGCATATTACTTAAATATGATATGAAGTGTTGTCAAAGTCTTAGTGTCCCATGAATATGGATCAATGCAAGGAAGAGAATAAGTTGTTGTTTGGATTGTAAACCCCATGATTTAACTATCCATGCGGTCGATACGAACCAAATATATGAACACGCCATATTGTATTAGTAGCAAATTATCGCAAGAATCGATAGATTATAGTGTCTATGTAATGTTTGAAGTACAGGAGTTCCAAATCTTTTACCATTGTCTTAAAAGTTAGGCATCATGTTCATATCCAATACACCAATTTCTTGAGGTAAAAGAGAGGTGTAGCACCTTCGAGATAATTCAACAACAAGTGGAGGTTCAAGATTGGCCAATTCACGTTACAATCACTTGTGAACTAAATATCTTTTAGAATGCTTATCCATATTCCAATTGGTCAATTAAAGTGTGTACATCACATCTTTTAGGAGAACAAAAGAAGAAGTGAAAAAACAAAAATAAATTGTAAGTTTTCTTGAGGAAAAGAAGAAGTTTTGTTGCACATTGCACAAAAAATGGTGAAATGATTTTACTTTGAATAAAATGCGAATTTACAATGAAGACCCTCATTTTTTTGGGAAACATTTAAAGAAAAAAATATTTCAGATGAGTATGTAAAACCTCAATGAGTGAATGTCAACAGACAATTCTATAAAAGGATTTTAGATGCCAATGCTTTCCTTTTTTGACTATGGGTGGTACTAAATTTGAAACCACAAATCTACAGAAAAATTTAATTAATACATTCAAATAGCTCTTCCCAGGGACAAAGTAACTTAAAAATTTCGAAAGTTGTTTCTTCATATTCGCAATCTAGAAACCTGCCCAAAACTAAAAACTCGCCGCGAAGGAGATTTAGTCATGTAGAGGCCAAAAATCCTCCCATACAAAGTTATACCTATGCCATGGGCAATGTACCCTTAGCCCTTGGAACATTGTGCCCGTGGGCCATTCCAATTTCCTCCTGGTGAGTCAAATATTTAAAAAGGAAACGAGCATCTCTTACATGTTATATAAGATATTTTCAGTGGAACCATTCTTAAGAAACTATATAAATATGTGCTTCCACGCGCACAATGGAATATCCGCGTGAATGCGCAGAAAATCTCCCCGACATTCTTCCGACCATTAATGCAGTTGACTGGATCTCCAGATCTGGATTGCACGTGCAAAGTCAACCGTCCCAGAATAGGAAGTGGAGGACAAGAGAAGGGAGATGAGAGGGGAGAGAGTTGGGAGGGGAGGGAGCGCAAGGAAGTGGAGGAGTGAAGAGGGGAGGCCGACTGATCGGGGTCGCCCGCGGAAGACCTCGGCCGTCCGATCCGACGGCCGCGGACGGACTCTGCGGCCGGATCCAATCCGACGGCCGAGACAGATCTGACGGCCGTGGCCATCCGATCCGACGGCCGTGGCTGCGGACAGCCACGGCCGTCCGATCGGTCGGCCGCGACCGTCCATAGCGGCATCGTGGCCATCTGATTGGGCGATACGCCTGAGGCCGTCCGCCATCGGACGATTCGGCGACCGTCCGCCACTCGCGGTCGGCATTAAAGATGGACGGCCGACCTATCTCCCACACTCTAGTGGGCGAGCTGGTCGCTTTGGCATATTCTGCCGAATCGCTTGCGCCCCCTTGAGTGGTGGGATAATTATTATTTTTTAATTCATTTAACCCCTGAACGACCAGAATCTCCTTCGGGGGGATTCCTTGATTTTTGGGCAGGTTCCTAAAATTCGGAAACAAATCAATTTTCTCTGAAATTTTTATTCTACATTGCCTTTGATAAGAGCTTCGTGGACATATTTTTATTTTATTTTTTGGATTTCTGGTTTGAAAGTTAGTATCACTTATAGTTTTTGAGGGAAATTGTCAAGGAACTTTAGGGGTTAATTCCCATTCATTCATTTTATTGTTTGTTCTAGTTAGGGAAGATGCCAAGGTCCAATCGGCCCGTTGTTCCAAAGGGGAAAGCCACCGAGATGGATTGGGATGCAACGGGCGATCCAGATGTTGTTGCGGAGTACGGATGGCAGGACGAGGAAGAGAGGTTGTGGACTTGCACCATGTGCAAGAGGTACGTGAAGATGAAGCACCTCATGAAGTTGTGGCCGAGGGCACAAGCGAGAATATCAGGGCCGCGGCGCGAAGGTCTAGCGAGCAATTGTCTGAGCAACCATTTCCGCCATCAATATCATGAGGTCACTACTGCGGTGGGTGTGCGTAGCTCGAGGCCGGAGATCATGTTGTATTCGAACATGGCGATGGTTTGGGTGGAAATCGTCCTACACAAGGATGTGGACTGGCGCACCGTGGCGGGCCGCAATGTCAGCCTGATGGATTGAACTGCCCATCTTATACCAACCACCTGGAATCAACCAAGAGATTGTTGGCCACGTTGGTCAAACTGAAGATCCGGGGACAATCCCGATGCCCACCAACAACAGCAAACACCTCCAGAAGAATACGGGGGACTTAACTACAACGACTAGAACCGTGGCAATGATATGGGTTCCGCGCCTGTAACATTTGGTGGGGGGAGTGGCAGCCATTACTACGAACGCGGCCAATGTGGTACAGGGACCAACACCCCTCAGAGCTATACGCCAACGCATCCAAGGGATATGTACGAGTCTCGTCGTGATTCCTCCGGAGAAAAGGAAGAACATAACACCCCACACTCTGCACCCCTCTATCACGACGGATATGGCGGTTCTTACCATGCATATGGCCGTTCTTTGGATGGCGGCCAATGTGGTACATGGACCAACACCCTTCAGAGCTATACGCGAACGCATCCAAGGGATACGTACGAGTCTGGTCGTAATTACCCCGGAAAAGAGGAAGAACATGACACTCCAAATCCTAGACCCGTCTATTACGACGGATATGGCCATGCTTACGATGGATATGGCCGGAGCTTAGATGGAAGAGACAACACACCTCCATCAACGTTTCCACCTCGTCAGAACGAAGATGCCGAGTTTGAAAGACAAATGCATGAAGCCACAATACAAAGCCAGAACGAGTACATCCGCAGGCTTGAAGATGAATCTCGCTACATAAACACGCAAAACAATAACTTCTATGATGTTTATTCAAGCGGGCCGTACTCAAGTGGCGCTGGGCCAAGTCAAAGACGTTATACTGACTCAGATTCCGATTAATCATACATGGTCTTTGTGTAATGTAATCCATGTGGATAATGTCTTCATGCGAGAACAATGTTGACTATTTTGTAAATTTAGAAGGTCATTCTTTAAGATCTTCAAATCGATGTTTATTAAATATTTCTACGTTGCGGCCATGTCAATGTGGATGATGAATGTACAATGCATGCTACATGTTTCCAAATGAATTTTATTGATAATTTTTTAGTATAAGTGGATGTGTGGAATGAGAAATTTTTATACATTCCAACCTTTCATTCACCTCATAAAAGTTAAAGAGTATTTCATATCATTACATGTTAAATAATTTTTTTTACAACCTGTACCTCTAAAGTTCCTTGAGTATTCTGATCCAGAAGTTAAAGCAAGAAGAGAAACGCCGCTCCGTAAAGGGGCCGGTGTGAATAAAGAATCTGTTCGTTCCATCACTAAGACCATGCCCACCAGACACCCTGTCAAGGAGGGCTTGGTTTCTTTTCCATTTTGCGTTGGTGTAGTAGAATGGACATGGCCTGTTGAATGACAACAGTGTTAATAATATTGAAAGTGTGTGAAATTGTTTCGATGGAGATTTTAAAGGTATCTCAAAAGGAAATTTATAGATGGGATAAAGGTGGTGGCACGAGCATTGGCAGTGATTACAATAAGCGGGTCCATTTTCCATCCGAGGGCAACGATGTCATTAATAAGGGGTTGCTGGGTTGGTATTCATCTATTTTGTTTTCAATTGTTTCCGGGGAGAATATGTCATTACAATATGTGAATTCGATGAATTGAATGGTATACTCTTGGTTAATGTGGTCGGAAGGAGGGTTGTTGTATGGTAGGCCCCGAATGCAAAGTATGTCGGCTTTGAGTCTAGCGTTACAAAGACAGCGCTATGTTGCGCATGTACATGGGACTAGGGAGTAGCCAAGGGGGGACCGTATTTCCTTGTGGGTTGTAACTTGTTATTAAAGGTGCCGGTATTCATGAGGATAAATCATCGTGATTTGTTATGGGAGGTAAATAGTCATCGAATTTCCCGTACTGCTTTGTTATGTCTTGTAACAATTAAAGAGTGTATGTAATGGTTTTGGCATTTTTGGTAGAACATGGAGTGATTTGTCGGCGTCTGAGAAAGTGCATATGGGGCATGTTACATATGGGAATTTTTCTATTCCAAATAAGAGTTGTTTTCGGGCGTTTCCCAAATATCGACTATTACGGAATTTGATGACGCATGTTATTTGTGAGTTCGGGATGATGGAATTTTTCGAAGAATTCGTAGAGAGTTCATAGTCTATTTTGTTGTTGCGAACCCATTATTCTATATTAGGGAAGTTTTATTTGATTGTGTCAAGGTTGTTATAGAGGTCTTGTTTCTTGAGATATTTGTTCAAGAATAAAACCGGAACCTTAATAGGGGTATCCTCTTTAGGAGGCCAACATTCTTTTTGGAAGTGGTATGGGGTAGCATGTGGATGTTCGTACAAGTCTTTGGCATTTTCATGCGTTTTTTTGCGGACCTCTTTTCCAAAAAAACCACTTTCATGCGTTGCGGACTACTTTCATGCGTTTTTTTGGGGACCTCTTTTCCAAGTTTATTTGCTTGTTCGTTTCCATCGATATTTGCTTGAGCAAAACTTTGTGAAGGATTGTTATATGTGTTCAGTTTTGTAACATGTGGATCTACGACATTAAAATAGTTTGGTCGAGCTGGCTATTGTAGAGGATAGGGTTTGTTATTTGGATGTTTAGTAGATAAAGTGCATTGATACAGTCAGTGAATATGTGTGCGGGTTAGTTGTTGTACTGTGTTGTGATGATTTGTCATGTTTTGTGTATGGCCATAAGTTATGCTCTAAGGATATTTTAGTGTGTGGAAATTACTCTATAGAGTACACAAAATGGTATACCAAATACATTATACAATATCAATGAATACAACAAAATCTTCCTATAAGCATTTTTGCTATTCATATTTGGAATGCCTCTACAATTTAATGTATGCATGTTTGTATTAATGATTGCATATACTTCATTGCTTTAAATTGTTATGGTTCTAGATGTCCGAGTAAATATGTCGTAGCAATCTACCTACGGAGTTAGGCATTGAACTTCCTTAAAATGCTTTATAAACACACACAAGAATGTGGTTTTTAGAAAACCTCCTACACAATTTATTTTTTCTACTAAATATAACCCTACTTAGAGAGCCGATATCCACTATTAATATAATGTGGCCAAATTATAATTTCATCCACTGCGGACGAAAATAGTCAGAGGATGGAAAAACAGTCCTTGGTTGAGAAAGTAGTCTCTGGACGAAAAACAGTCTTCAGCAGAAAAATCGTCCGCGAATGAGTATGGCAAAGTGTTAAGAATCCTCACAAACACTATTAAGAAACACTTAATGTTTGTAACCCGCTCCTTCTCTAGTCTTCCAATTTTTTGAAAGTAATTTTGAAATGAATGTTTTTCTTAATATTAAATAATATAGAGAATTCATTACAGCGGTTGTTATAATGCGTTGCAAAACAAGCGCGAACCACTACCAAACTTCTACAGATGCAAATTAGCGGTTGGCGCTTGCTTTGCAACGCATTAGTCCAACCATTGTAATGTAGTTTAATATTATAATTAGGTTTTCAAAATTTCATCTGCAGTCTACTTTTCATCCGCTGCAAACATTTAAACCGCAGTATGATTTTCCTCCGCATGCTGATTTTTCATCCGCAGTTTTTTTTCCATCCGCAGCTTGTTTTTAAATCGTTGCGCTATTTTTCATCCGCTGCGGAAATTTTCATCCGCTGCGAGATTTTTCTTCCGCCGCATAGAATTTCATCCACAGTGGATGAAACTGTTTTTTTGGCAGAATTAATATAACAGCGACTTAATAACTTCCAAATTTTTTTTTTTTTTTTGAATTCTGACTTCGGATTTGGGCTTTTTAGGTGCGTTTTCATCTAGAACGTAAGCAAAAAAATTGTTACAAAAGTTTTGAAAATTTGACATTTTGGAGTGTTCTTAAAAATAACATTTTAGGGACTAAACTTTGGATGTAGATTATGGCTAGAGAATATGTTCATCACATTCGATCTCATGCATGTTTTTTGTGTGTTAGTGTTGGTTGTGTTTTCAAATTTGTTATATATGGCAATATTCATTTACAAGACATGTAAGGTGTCTCATTTGAAATCTCATTTGAAACAATAATATGATGATGGACACGGAAAGAATACAATTGGATGGAAGGGGACGTCGCCAAAGCGTGCATGAACCCTAAACATGCAAAGTTTGAATCAAACTTTTAACTTTTCTATGCATCTGATTCTATGCATCTGATTCAGGTGTAAATATTTAGAAGAATGTACATGACAATGTCATGGAAAACCTTATGAGAAACGATGTTTTTCACCGTTCCCTTGAAAAAACAAGTCTTCTTTTTATTGAAAATTTTAAAAATAGCATACCAACCCAAGTCAAACATTTTCACACATTGTCACTCATAGTCGAGCGAGGTACCAAAAGATCTTATTAATTTTCACATAAAACCTACATATCTTTGTATTTCTTACATTTTATTTTCTCTACATTAATATGTGGTGTAAACCTTCTTATTGATCATTCGGATTAGTAATTCAAAACACATGAAGTTCACAAGAAAAATAAGTTTGAATTGGCAAAGTTTGAACCTCCACTACTTCCATAGTTGTTTTGAATACGCTACACCTGTCCTCTACCTCAAGAAATTGTTGTCTAAGGAACTACCATCATGTTTAAGGTAGTGGATTTAGACCTTGTGTAGTTCAAAATTTTGACACCAGGTAAAGTCAAAGTTTGCGGATCCACTAAACGCAGTGAAAACCCTAAACCATTTGCTTCACTTCACACACTATAACCTTTCAATTTGTGCGGTCAAAGTTTTTGAAATTTTGTAAACATATTTTTTAATAAGTCTTAATTGAGATCCAACGGTCACAACTAGAAATCGAACTTTTGGTTTCCTTCTATGGTCATTGCACTAAAATCCAACAACTTTGAAGTGTTTCCAGTTCAAAACTGTCACGATATTTTTGGGGATATAGGAGACATGTTGTATGAGTAGGGAGTTGGGCATGAGGAGGCGTTTCAAATGGGGGTAATTTCTATAAATGCTAAATTGTATTCAAAAAACATAAAACGGTTGAGGTTATGTATGATTTTGTGCCATGGGCACTATGATCTATCCCAAAAATTCGAACCCAAACTCGTAAAATTTGATATACGTCTTCTCTACATGAAACCTAGAGATCATCATATATTACACATTTTGCTTTTTCAACATGTAGTGAATACTGAAAACCTTCCTAAACCTGGGTTTGGATTATCATTTGAAATCTTATTCAGTTTACTAAAACATAAAACATGGAATGGCAATTTTTAAACTCCAGTATTTGCGCACTTGATTTGAATATGCTACAGTTCTTTTCTACCTCTAAAAATTGGTGTGTAGGGAAATTTCATCATAAGGTTGGATTAGGATATTTTGAGGTAATTTTAACAAAAATTCTGAAATACAAGAATTTTGAAATAGAATACATTGATAAGTTAAAAAATCGGAACTATGCCACAACCTAAACCATATAAAATTCAAATAATGTCGCTCTTTGCACGGCTATATGAAATAAGGTTTTTTTACTTCTTGTGCCCAAATTTTAAAGGCATGCAATACATATTAATCTAAGACTATTGCTATAGTCACTTCAAAATGTGCATGCTATCTAGTATAGTCTAATAATGCCAAAAGGAATAAAGTAAAACCTATGTATTACTAATACGTTGATCGATAATGCTCATGAGGCGTGGGCCAGTTGTATGTGTCGCTGAAGCGTGTAATGATATGAAACAACCCTCCAGCGCTTTCTCGGTTTTCGTTGCAGACTCTCTCCATGTACATATGAAATGTATCTGCAAATTCTTGATTTGAGAATACTACGGAACTCCGAGATTCCCGTTGTAGATTCTCGTAGTCTATGGACATTGTCCGCGCGTTGATTCGTTGCGCTATTCGGGCCGTAGCGAACTCCTCCGAAGCCATCGATAACTTCGGAATCATTTGCACATCCGCATTTGGTTTGTGCAAGTACGCAACCCGCGGATCGACCCACCATCGCGTTCGCAGAGTCTCGGCCATGTCTTCACGCTTTGTGAACGTATAAAAAGACTGCATTGGTTCGTTAACCTTCGTGGTCATGCCCCAATCGCATACTCCAATATACACTCGCGATTCATCTGGAGGGAAGTGGAGGAGGATATTGTCCGGAGACAAGTCATTGTGGAGATTGTTGCTCTTGTGGACCTCGTTCATGATGCACAACAACGCCCACACAAGCTCGGTCCGTTTTTTGCGAAAACGAACCAACTGTTGAACTCGAATAATCTCATCATCGGGGAATCTCCCATAGTTCAAATGTGTGATGACATCGTCACCAAACTCGATATCCCGGTTCAACATCTCTCGAATTGTCCCGCCATTCCACCAATACGCATAGCCTTCGTACTTGTCCGGATGAATGGCCACGAAACGGATGACACCCGGATGTGGAATCCTCACCGCCATCGACTCATTCTGATGCTCAGCTTTTGCCAAATCCGGCCGTGTCTCCGATTGGTTGGACAACTTGGCGGCAAATTTCCAGAATGGTTCAATGCCCAGAGCACCCTCACTGCGGACTTTGCGAATGGTGGCGTACCCACCTCTCCTGTTCGCATTGTCCATTCGTATAACCGCGGCTGTTGGCGGAATGGCAATGAGATGGGCTTTACGCAGCAGGTCTTCTTGGTGCCCCTCTATCGAGTTCCACCATCCCACGGAGCCACGCCGGTTTCGATTCTTGGCGAATGGCTTCATCTGGGCCACGAACAAATCCGCCTTCAACAGCACGTCGTTGAAAACTTCATCCGCCGCGCGATTGAACCTCCCAAACTTGGTCAACAAGTTCTTGGCATTCCAGAGTGAATCGTGCACTCTGGCATCCAAGAACTTCAAAAACCCACGCTTCTGGGTCTCCGTATTCCACATCGGGGCTCGAAGCGTGTCCATCATGTGCTGCCGCATGTCCGTCCGGAACTTCTAGGGGCCTTCATCTCTATATCTGACGTACTTGCTCTCCAATGATCGAATAGAATTTTCCTCATAGAATCTGACGATCAATTCTATGAGGAAATTCTTGCAAGCCTCAGATAGAACGTCGTGGATTGGATGAAGCTTCACTCCGAAGTCCGCAACCTTCTGTTTCTTCTTGTCCTTCGGCATCTTCTTGAACCCGCCGCCGTTCGAAGTATTTAAAAAAACTTTTTAGAACAAGTTTTGAAAAAAACTTCAAGAAAAAAACTAGATTGGAACAAGTTCTAAAAAAAACTATGAGAAAAAACTTCTTACAACAAGTTTTAAAAAAAACTTCAAGAAAAAAACTAGTTTGGAACAAGTTTTAAAAAAAAACTATGAGAAAAAACTTCTAAGAGCAAGTTTTAAAAAAACCTCAAGAGAAAAACTAGTTTGGAACAAGTTCTAAGAAGAAACTATGAAAAAAACATTTTTCGAACAAGTTTTTAAAAAAACTTTAAAAAAACCGCAAAAACTCCCCCCAAATGTGAATCACTTTTTCCCTCCCAAAGATGAGGAGCCAATGGATGAAAAAATGCGAGCCAAAGCCACTCCGTATCCACTCAAAAATATATTTCGAGAGGGGAAGGAAAAAGTGAGAGAGAGAGGTTGGCGGACAACCTTTTATAAGGTGGCAGACGGCCATGAGGCCGATCGCCACCACGGCCGTCCGATCAGGCGGCCGTCCGCCCTTTCGGCCATCCGCCCGATCGGTCGGCCCTAAAGCCGTCGGCCTAATCGGACGGCCGTCGTGCGCCCTCTCGATCAAATTGGGGCCGTACGATCTGTCCATCGGCCATCCGATCACGCGGACGGCCGAGGTGCCGTTCAATCTCTCCGACGGCAGGGTCCGATCGGACGACCTAACGCATTTTGACTACTGAGATCTCGCCGCGTGGCACTTCGTCGAATCTGACGGTCCAGAAAACTTACTACGGCCTTCCGTAAATGCATTTTTACCCCCCCGGACGCTGCGTCCGACGTGACGTCAGGACATCCTCGTCCTAGGACGCCCTAGGACACTCTCAGACCCCCAAGGACGTCGGATTGGTAACCCTGGGCTACTAGTATGATTTGCTTGTTCTACGACAAGTATTCTCTTGTCATAATGGCTCCCATTTGGCCCAATCTCTCTGATGAAGATCAAGCCAATAAGAGCCATGTATACAGCATAGTATTCATAAACAAACCTGAAGAGTGTCAATTCTCGATAGCAAGCATGGAGACCTTTTGGGGGGGCACCAATGTTGAAAGCATTCGACATAAGATAGAGGATATCAAGTCGACAGATGACCAAGGAATTATGTTTGAAGGGGAGGTTTTTTTTAGAAAACTCTCACAGTTGCACATATCCGTCAGTATTACGTAGAGCAGCCAACAACTTGGTTAGCAGGGAAAATTCTTGCAACACATTCAACAATAGAGACTTCTTACACTGATTCTCAACGTAGTGCTGGTGTGATTGGTCGTGGAAAGACACCACTTTTCCACTCACCATTCACAAATACTCCACTTACAAAGACAGCAACAGGACCAGTACGTATAAGACAAATCTCTAAGGCCGCTCCTCGATCAAGTAAACGCCAGCTGTTGAATCCAGTCTTGGTCCAACCAATGAAGATAGTCAAGAGGAATCCAAAACAAGCTAAAGGGAGTAGTGGTTCTGCGGTGACCGAGATAGCTACATCAAAGCCAAGTCAAGATCCGACGCAACTGGATTATTGTAACTATCAAAAGGTTCAGGAGATGTATTAGCGTGATTGTACAATGAGGTGAAGATGGTGAAGAAGGTTCAGGAGATGTATTAGCGTGATCGTGGAATGAGGTGAAGAATGGAAAGTTTCTAATTATAAATGGTCAACATTGTGATGAAGCTTCAAGAGTACTTCAAACAACAGATTGTTCTGATGCAAGAAAAGCTGAACTTCAAGAGTAGGATGCTTTAATAGTATGGACACGTGACCATTTGAAGTTGCAAGAGAATTTAGAGTTCTACGACATTTGCAACCATTTGACACATGTCCAACCAACATGGGGCACAAATATCCTAAGTGCGAGGCAAATTTGGATTTCATATGGCAGACTTACCAAGGTACCCGATGAGAAGAATCATTGTCAAAACAATAGCAAACATGATGAAGTGGCCTTCAAGGTATACTTTCTGCTCTCTTCAATATTGTGTATTTTGTATCGAAATGATTTGATTTATTTTCTCGCAATGAGCAAAATATTTGTTGATGTCATTGCAGACCCTTTCAGATGTCTGTTAATCGTCAAGTATCACACATGGTCTTCCATCTGCCCCTTAATATTCGATACCTTTGATTGTTGTGAGAAATATGTGATAAGTATTGCATTGAAGCCCTAAATAGTTTATATTTGATAATATCATTGACCTCATCAAACTGTTTCTTGTTGTGGGAATAACTTGTAGTAATCTACAGCTGTTATCTAACTAGCACATCTGTGATCAAATTGTATTGGCTACTTTTGCTCATTGTAAGAAAAATATTTGTTGATGTCATTGCTTCGCATCGATAGATATTAGTCTATTGTCATGTGCACTCTTGTACATCCCAAAGTCTATTTGCATTCGATAAATTTTCTTGCTGTGAGCAAAACGTGTAACAAATTTGATTTAACCATTCATATAAAAACCTTGTGTTGTTAGTAAAACTATCCGTTTAGAGCTAGCATAAACATTTTGCTCACTATGTACAAACAATTCAACATTTTGGTGTTGTTGTTTAAGTTTTTGCTTGTTGTGAGCAAAATTACGAACATGGTCTTTGTTGTCTTACAGAAATTTTTGCAATGAATCTGTTGAAAAGATTTAGCAACATTAAAAATTTTGAGTCCAACAAGAAGCCATTGGAGTCTATCTCAGATATCAAGAATGAACTTCTGATCATCACGGCCAGCGACCACATTTTTAGTCTTTGGTCAGATTTTATTACAACTCATAGTATAGGTGCACTGATCAACCCGGACACTCGTGAGAGATTCAACAAGGATCCAAAATTTCGTATGTATGTGGGGAAGTCTCACCACCTTCCATGACAGTTTTTTAAGAGGATGGGAAATATGACCGCAGATGACATTCTGGAGAAGTTTGCACTTCATCTACTAAACCGAACGCCAAGACGGATTCATGGTTATTCCAAAGTTACGGTGCATAAGATTAAGGCAGTGTTGCCGCACACCTATTCCGCTGAGGATTGGCTCGAAAGGCTAAAGAGAAAGAAGATTGTTATTCAAGAGCTGAATCACATCAAACTGTCCTTGAAGTTTTGTAATGATGGTGATGTCATAAAGAAGAACTGGCAGTTGTGGAAGTACAAACGTAACACTACTAATCCCACAAATGAACATTCTTCTTGATGCTCCAGGTAAGGATTTCTTTGGGTATCAAAAAGAGTTGAAGGGTAGAGACAAATTTGCCGAAAACGGATTACCTCACGCCGAGGCGTTTTTCAAACATTTCTTAGACATGAAGGGAAGTTTTGTATACCCTAGAGATGGTGGGATTACTCTTATAAAATTTGATTCTAAGAGCTATGAATTGGGGGCTAATTGGAAATTGGATGACAACTCCAATTTAAGCTTTGCTCTTCTGGATCTTCGAGAGACTCCTGGTCATATGGACAAGAAGGATAACGTTGCAAAGCCTTACTTCCGCGATTTTATGAATCGGTTTCATCGACTTTGAGGGCCTAGTGTTCATGATCTCCTTGTTTGGCTTTGGATCACGTCCGACATTGAGCAAAGTGCACAGGCCATTGTAGAGGCTCAGCAGACAATGGAAGAGTACGATTCAACCACTTTCAAGTATGTTTCAGCTATCAATGAACGTTTCTACAACCAAAATCATGGAAAGCGCTTTACAAAGGATGTTTACCTCCATTTCCTTATCAAGAAGGGATACAAGCACAGTTCAAGGTTGAAAGTGCGCAACTACTATATGCCCGCCAACTCCAAGTATTATACAATTCCCGGGCAGTACCAAGAATTGGAGTACCGTATTTACTCTAGTGAGCTTTGCATGGAATTCTATGTGGAATTAGTACAAACATTTTGCATGCTCGGGGATCCCGTATTATGTCTATTCTCTGATTCCAAGTTCATGCTTGTCGCACGAGTAAGTCTTGTCTTTCTTTATCTTTATTTTTAAGCCTTCAATTCTATAAATTACTTTTCATTTATGTACTATTGTCACTAACTATTTGTTTTTTTTGTCTTAGCTTCATGGATTGAAGTATCACGGAATCGTTCATGAAGTAGACAGCCAAGCTTACCTCGCATAGAAGGATCTTTCCTCAAATTTAGACATAAATGACTTTATTCATTCAAAATACGAGGTTGAAGTAGAACCTAAGGATGGAAGTTCTAGTCGGAAGCTCTGAGTCCTTGAAGAATTCGAAGATGATGATATTGACAATGGGGTATTCGATGACTATCATTCATCAGACAAGGTGCTACCAAGAAAGGAACTTGCATGCTACACCAATTCCGGTTCCGTTCCGCAACAAAGGCGCTTGAGGCGACTTTGCCAGATTGATCCAGTTCATGAATATGAAGAGGATTTGTCTTTTCTACCTGCAAGTGACATTGTTCTTGACAGAGATCCTGTTGTTGCTTCGCACGTAGATTCCATTGAGACTACCTCAAATGTCTTATCCAAAGGCAAGAATATTGTTCAGGAGGAGTATCGAAGGAGGATGTGCCTCCAATGACATCTGCTTCAAAATCAATGCCATCTCATGTTAACGCAGATAAGGACCCATGTGAGTGGAAGATTGACATCATTCTTGATGATGAAGACTCCGAAGACGCGGAGAATCCTCTAGTTGTTGTTACCAATAACTTGATTTCCCACCACACAGACTCGGAGAGTAGATCATCCATAATTGATGACAGATCAAATATTCTACTTATTAAAGAGGAGTATTGGACCGTCCAAGAGTAGGTGAAGGCGGAGCAGAAGAAGTTAAAGCAAGAAGAGAAGCGACAAAAAGAAGAATAGACTCAGAGAGCCTTTGATGCGTTTATGGCTCAGAATCTACTACTTCAGAGCACATTGACAAACTTATTATCAAGGCAAAGTGTTGCATCTACTGTGGTTAGCAGTAGTCAAGGTATTCATCCAATATCCTTCCCTCAAACTATGCCTATTATGAGTATTTCATACCAAGCTCCACTTATGGCTAACGATTCTCAAGTTCCTGGTAGAAATTCTGCTCAGTCCGAGCATATTGGTTTTGATGTTGGAAATTCCACTTACGGGCTCAATTCTACTCGGAATGAACAAATTACTGTATTGGACAATGTAGGCATTTCTATAGTAGGGGTGAACACTTTTGTGGTTTCCAAAGAAGTTATTGGTAGTTCTGAATTTGCTCATTGTGAGCAAAAAAATTTACCGTCGGGGACGGAGGATTCTAAGCACGCAATCTCTACTCCTAAAAAAGACAATCTTGAAGCAAGTGTCCTTTCTCCAACAAAATTGGTGTCAGGGTTCAACGCAATCTATAGGCGCCGGGACACAAATATTGTGAAGGCCATTCAGAATGCTGAAGGTGGCAAGAATATTGAAAAACATGGCATTGCCTTTGCAAACTTAGAGGCAAAAGATTTACTGGGCTTTTTGTAGGATCCATCGGATTGCATAGACATGCCAAACACTTATGAAGAGGCCTTGCCGGATGTACTATTTGAAGTGCTCCATCACTCAAACACCGATGTTAAAAATAAAGATGTTTGCAATAATGAAGGACATGGGAAGGAATCCGATCAGTGCGACACATACGAGGTAAGTTTGCTTAATAACTAATTTGAACTGTGTTTGTATGTAGCTTCAAAGTGGAACTGACTTTAGTGCTATAAGCACTGAACATCCTTGGCTGATTTATAATACAATATATTGTCTTGACAGGATTAATCAATGAATGTATTCGACAATGAAGTCCAACAATCGGGGATTGGAATATTGATTTGAGCAATGATTGCTAGTAGTAGAACTTTATTGTACTGTACTTGGAACATTTGCTCTTCTAATATATACTTGTTGTGGTGGGCTTCAAATTTTTGTCTTTCTTTTTGCATTGTATTTATCTGTTAGATAATTCTTCAATTTCAATTGTTCTTCTTATGTATATTGTTCAAAACAATAGACTTTCTTGATAAATATTTTTGTGAATTTCAAAATTTCTATACTTTATCAATTTATTGTTTTATAATTCTCAATATTTCTTTCAGTTTTCTTCTCATTGTTTGAAACATCTACTATGATTAGACTATCTTCACTGAATTTACAAATATCCTTTCCTTATTTTTGCATTTAATGAGAGCAATTGATGATTTTAAATTGTGTTGCAATTGGACACCTTCATTATTTCGGTCTTTGTAGTCTTTTTACTTCCCTTCTAAGACTGGTTATTGATTCTAATCTTGAAGCGGACAATGTTTTAAGAAAAAAATTCCACAAGAATTGAGTCTGATTTGTATTTCTAGATCTGCAGAAGGATGGTGTAAAATTTAATTTTGTTTCATGTGCTCGAGGTAGTGCAAGAATTTGAAGTAACTACTCAAAAATCTCCTTCAATGAGCTTACCAAATGCTTATCAATTTCATAGTAGTCACATTGATGTTGAAGCTTCAGTCTCAAGTTTAGATCTATCTGTGTTAAATAAGGCCTTTTTTTTGTACTCTACAATTGATGCTAATTCCACAATGGACTATGGAAAAGGGAAGTTAGAGGATGGAGAAGTGAAGGTTTGTAATAGAACTCCAATAAGTTCTCCATCGCCATTGAAGGGGATTTCCACTAGAGATACGAGCGTGTCTTCCAAAAGACCAAGTCCTCAAAGGCAATTGTATGATAAGGACAATAACTACGAGGTAAAGGAGGATTTGTTGTACAAATCAAAGGATGACGGAGTGCAGTTCAATGCATCAAAGACTTCGGCTATAAAATCTAACGAGGTTAGTGTACACAACTTGTGAAATTATCTTCAATTCAATATGAAATTTACTAATATAGCTTATCACTACGGTATATAAAAGTTGAGTTGTGGATTGATTTTATTTCATTAATGATTTTTTAATTTACAACAAGCACATGTGTTGGCAAATATTCCATCAATGTCTTTGCAAACCACAAAGTGTATCCTACCACTATCAAATGAATCAAAGTTACCTACAAGACAAAAAAGGCAATGTGATTTCCGTGCTCAATCATCAAGTTACAATCCAAGAAGTGGTTTGCCTCTAAGATCTACAAAGACATCATCTTTTTGTCAATCTGAACCCTTAGCAAATATCATCCATCGTCCAACGAATCGGTCAGTGGAACAATGTTCTCCATGGTAGAAACAAAAAACTAGAATTCCTATTGGTCCAATGCCTACAACTTGATATAGCCAAAGAGAGGAGATTATGCGGGCATTAAAGAAGAGAAAATGCGACCAATCTAGTGATACTATTGATACAAGATAGATCTAGATGATTCTAGTGATATAAGATAATCAATAGTATTGTAGAGTAAATTTGATTGCATTCCTTATTGTTGTATATGTATTTTTATTTTAAATGAGCATTCATGTGCATCCACTCTATTAATTCCAAATGTTCACACACTTCCTTGCGTAACAACTTTCAGTATATGTTATAAAATAACTAGTACTTAATATTCATTGATGAGTTGTTTAGTGACTCGTGAGCATTGAATAGTACTAAAAA
Source organism: Bryoerythrophyllum caledonicum (assembly GCA_963971425.1). NCBI lineage: Eukaryota > Viridiplantae > Streptophyta > Bryopsida > Pottiales > Pottiaceae > Bryoerythrophyllum > Bryoerythrophyllum caledonicum. The sequence goes on from OZ020514.1 coordinate 19,500,234, forward strand.
TGTGTGTTCTTCTTACTTGCAAGAGTTGGCCAATGCTGTTGCACATGCGACACGGAGGTTCAAGGAAAAATATCCACAATAGTCTAGCGAGTGGACAACTAGGAAGTTGCACGAGGCCATTGGAAAAGTTGTGGACAAGGTAAAGAAAGAGACTACGTCTAAACTAAAGAATCATCTCCCCATTGCAAACTCGAAGCATACTCCTGACTTCCTTGACCAAGTATGTAAGCACTATGAGAGCCGCAAAGATGATCCCAAAATGTTGCAAGAGAAGTTCTAGAATCTGACAACGTCTGCTATAGACAGTGCAATGAAGGTGAAGTGCTAGAACCCTGAAACAAGCTTGTTGCTCATTGAGAGGCGGTGCGATTTTCTCGGTCAAAGTTTGTTGACCATGCATTTTCCAAATGGCTTCACAAGACAACTTGGTTGGCGCAGGTACAATTGATTCATCCCTATAAATATTTCTTTGATTATTTACTCATACATTGAGAAGGTGCTGCGTCAGGGTTGTTCGGCCGTCCGTCCGTCGGGTAGTGTCCGTCCGTCCGGTTGTCCGTCCGGTAGAGGCTGATGTCCGTCCGATAAGGGTCAATCCTGGTTTGACCATGACTTGAGGTAAATCAATTTATCCACTGCCACGAAGGCAACTAGGTGGCTGACACGTCATCAACAGGGTCGCGCCCGTGCAAATAGGGGGGCGGGCGCTTGAAGGGGGCGGGCGCGTACAGAGATGGGCCAGGCGCATACTGAAGGGGCCGGGCGCGTGCGGAGATGGGCCGAGCGAGCACTGAAGGGGCCGGGCACATACATGAGAGGACCGCACGCGTACCGCAAGTGGCCAGGCGCGCGCGGTGAAGGGCCGGGCGCATACTTGGAGGGGCTGCCGCGTCCGACCAAGGTCGCGCGCATTCGTGGAGGGGCTGGGCGCGATCGTGGAGGGGGCTGGGCCGGCGCGTGGTCTTTGGGGTCGCGCGCGTACGGGTATTGAATTCAGGGGTCACGCGCGCTCTCTCACTTCTTAACATACATGAGCTTCATGTCGCAATGTGTATGAAAAATGTTAATCTTTTATTTATCACGAGATGGGCAAAAAACATCGTTACATCACAATGCTAGTACGTATTGCAAAATGATCAACAATTGAAACCTTCACTATCAATACGCTAAGTCAAAATATCTATATCTCATAGCGGAAGCAAGCGCCCGGAACTTCAAAGTTGAATGGTTTAGCCATTAGCTCGTCAACCACTTTATGGAGTGTTGGACGTTTGAAGGGATCTCGCTCCAGTAATTTCTCGATCTTCACTTGAAAAGCTGCGTAGTTCACGGTTGATTTGAAGAATGTTGAGTCACATTCTTTCTCCCAAATCGCTCTAGCCATCCACCCAACGGAGTACGAATCGGCGAGTTGGGTGTATTGGTGACGCCGCTGCATCACATCCAATGCCGTTTCCGAATCTTGTGGGCCGAATTTGTAAAACAACTCTGGAGCTACCCAATGTCATCTACGGCGTTGATTGTCAAGCTCCGTGTCCGTCCGGAATCCATATTTTGATGGCTCTTCGTGTGATACTCGGCTCGCAATTCCCCAATCACATACGCTAATGAAGACGGACCCTGGTTTCTCTGGAGGAAAGTGGAGAAGCACGTTTGTGGGAGCGATGTCATTGTGAATGACATTTGCCTTGTGGACTTGGGCCATGGTGCACATCAATGCCCAGGCAAGTCTTGCTCTATTCTTCCGGAAGGCTAAGATTTGTGTTGTATCCTCCGCCCAAATATATGGAGCTGAAAAGATTGAGTTGCTCGAAGCCGCCGGATTTGCCTTTGAATCGACGGTTTTAAAATGGGCCCAGCTACCACCATTCCACCACAATGTGTACGCCTCCATATTCTTCGTATTCACCGCCCAAAACTTTATAACTCCTGGGTGTGCAACATGACATATCATGGCCTCGTGAGACCGTTGTCTAAATTTCTCCTTCGGATGAGACGCCGTTGGCATTTTCCCGGAAAACTCCATGTATGCCGAAATGGCTCGCACACCCACGATGCGGACCTTCCGAACCTTTCCGTATCCACCAACGGCGTCATATCCAGAAAGTCCATAAACTCCAATATCTTCTGGAAGGAATTGCACGCTGTGCAACATATGCGCCTCCATGGCTGACTTCATCGCTTGTTCATTTCAAGGCATACCTCTCGTACGAGAGCTTGAAAACCTGCCGATGGTGGTCTTCACACCTTCGAGGAACTTGCGAAGTTCCAAGTCTCGTGGTTGATGCTGGCCCACGCGAGGTTTTTTCACCTCACAATGGAATACATGCGATGCATTACTCGTGCATTGAGTGATTACTCTCTCCATGAATGAGACATAGTGATACATGCCATATGCATCCTTGAACGATTCAGGACTCTCCAAAGCGCGCTCGAATTTTGACTGAAGGTCGGCCTGTAGGCACATGATTCCTGGCTCTCGCTTCTCCAAATAAACTTGACGGAATCGCACCAGGTCAGTTTCACACCATCGACGGTAGTATTGTATTGCCACATCTCGAAGAAATGAGGTATACTCCTTTGGTGGATAACCGACATCCTTCTCATGCGTAGACATTTTTTCTTTCGCCCTCTTCGACGGTGCCTTCGGTGCATCGGAAGGATTGCGGCTCGACTCTGCAACGCTAGTAGGTGGAAGCTCAGATGCATCTGGAGCATCTAAATCAACATATGCGGGCCGCTTTCCTGTATAACGATCAGTGGCCATTGCAATAATCACAACCCTACACAAACTATAAGTTTATAAAAAAAACAAAACCTCCCCCGGACCCAATGTGTGGTGGCCCCCCTCTTAGTTCCTAGCAAAGTACGAATAGTACTAGGACAAGGAGCTACTTGAGAGGAGCCTATGTGATTGATATTGGAATCTGTTCCGTTTATAGTGAAATGGAAAACCCTGACCTCGCATGCGCGTCTGCATGCGCCTGACCAAGACGTCACGAACCTACCCGTCAACGTACGCGCCCGGCCCTCCAGCGAGCGCCCCCGACGTTCCAGCAAACGCGCCCGACCCTCCAGCAAACGCGCCTGGCCCTCCAGCGTTCGCGCCCAACCCTCCAAAGAACGCGTCCGGCCCGTTCTCCTACGCGCCTGGCCTCTAACCGAACGCCCCCAGCCTATTCCCCCACACGCCCGGCCTGTTCCCGCTCGAATAGAGCCTGTTCCCGCAAGCGTCCTGCCGTTCCCGCTCGCGTCCAACCCCTTTCCGCACGCGCCTAGCCCGTTTCCGCAAGCGCCCTGTCCGTTTCCGTTCGCGTATGACCTGTTTCTGCACGCGCCCGGCTCCAGTGTCCACGCGTCGACCGTGGATCCTACGTGCGAGGCTCCAAACCCTACGACCGAGACCCCGAATCGTACGCGCGAAACCCAACGTACGCGCTTGATCCCCATACAGCATGCGTGCGTTCTCCATGCCGCGTGCGCGCCCGGCCTATTAGTATAAATGGTCGCGCGCGCCCAGCCCATCTCACAAACTCCAATTGGAAATCGTGGCCTTCAACTATCTTTTTAAGGTGGCAGATTGCATGATCTTTGATTGGAGCTCCAGATTTGCACACATCCATACGACGTATTACATTACCGCATCGATCACCGTTCGAATTAATTAATAGCGCTACCTTGGATTATTTTGAAATCCATGGTGGTAATTTTTGTTAGTTTTTTTTTAGATAGAGCTTAGCGTAGTTAACAAACATTTTGGTAGATTTTTTTATAATGTTCGGCTATGGAGAGTGAGAGTGAGCCGGATGCCCAACAACAGCCACCAATGTCCACGGCGCAGAGGAAGAGGGAGAATGACAGAGATAGGGCGAGGCACGGGAAGCTCCAAAAGAAGCGGATGCACGTGTTCAACAATCCAGCGAAGATTGCATTCGAAGGTTGGCAAGATGAGCCATCGCCATGGTCATTTGTCACTTGCAAGGATTACATTGAGTCGTGCCATCTGTCAAAGATGTTTCCTCCACATCGCCATTTAATAAATCGCCGTGCAAACAAGGCGAATTTGATGTACTGCATCAATGAGGCGTTTCGAGCTCGTACCCTCCAAGTTCACCAATACTTATACGAGCTCGAATTCATGCCCCGCAATGATTGTCCCCTCTATCTCGCTCCCATGGTATATGCGGAGGTTGTTCTGACTAAGTAAGTGGATTGGAGGACTGTGCGGAAAACTCCAAAAAGGCTGAGGGTGTGGATGCATGCCGATGTGCCTAGGGAGCAGCATCCAGTGTTTCATTTTGCGGCACTAGGGCCACAGAAAACGGATGGCCCAGAAGAAGTAGCTCCAATAGAGTCAGATTCATCAACGGATTCGGACTCAGATGGACGTGTAGGTCGGCATTCATCGACTTCTCTAGTGGCGCTTGCGTCACAAAAAAGCGCCAACGAGTGAAGCTCCATCAAGCACGACGTCTATTGGTTCAAGGAGGTGGCCAAGTAGATTTACCAATCGTAAATCTTGTTGGCGATAATGAACCCGCCGCGAGGCTTGAGGGTGTTGGAGATGAAGAACCCATCCATGTTATGGATGAAATGCCAATGATGGATGTCGTAGTCACCACTTCCAACACGAGGCATGTAGCTTGAGGGTCCGGAAGTACGACCGTCGATGCTCACCAGGAGTTATTGGACACTATCAGCTTGAAGGATGAGATGATTCAACGTCTCCAAGAAGAGATTGAAAACCTCAAGCTGCAATCTAGTGAAAAGGGTGATATTATCACCAAGCAGGCAGCCGAGATAGAAGAATTGCGTCAAGAACGTGTTGCCAGCCAGGCTAATATTGGCGGAGTTGCTCGAGGTGTGGACGAGACAATGATCGACAATGTTATTGGCAACATTACTAGCTGCTTGCTAGAGACCCCGACAAGACCACCACGTCACCGCTTCGCTAGTCTTCCGTTGGTTTTTCTACCGCCGCCGACTGTAGCAGCGCAACCATTCGTAGATTCCATCGGCACCGAGGATTCTCTGTCATTTTCCCCAGTTAATCCAAGCACGGAACTTGTTCAGCTTCGCACTGCAAACGACATCCTTCGAAAAAGGATTAGATCGATGAGCGAGCAGTACTATCAATGGAAGGTGGCATACATCTTGAATGTTGACCGTGCGAGGCAAATGGCAATAGAGGTCCAGAAGATTGACAACAAATATTTGACGAATAATACGCGCCGTGACTTTGGACTCACATCTTGGGCTCACATCGACGAGATGTTTCCAACTGAATTGCCTCTGTTGCCAGATGGTAAATCTATTGACTAGGCAAAGTTGGAGTGGGACCACGCAGAGGCTATGTCTTCTCATGCCCTTCAACCAAGCGCAAACGTGGCACCACGCAAATTATGGCCAACACCAGCGAGCTTCACGCAAAATGAAGATGCTTGCCCGGTTTGTTTAAATCCTTTCAGGCCAGAAGGTACATATGCTCTTGGCACGTGTCGGTGTTTATACCATCCGATGTCTCTACTCGATGGTATCTTGACACGTAGGTTTTGCGCAAAGTGTAGAGCACCATTTCATAAGCGCTTGTATGAAGTGTTTGGCCTCACCGCCTACATGCCACCTAGTTGGGAGCTGAACCTGGAGAATACGCCTAGGGATGCCTATGCTCAAAAGTGGGGAGAAGATTTGGGATGGAATTGGCGTGCGCAGTGCCACCAACTACATAGGTCCAGTGTAAGCACGCAATTTGGTTTGGAGAATGACCACGAAGAAATTATACGAGTGGCCAAGAAGCTCATATCGGGAACCATCGCCGACCATGTTGGTAAACGAAACTTCTTCTACCAAGTCATGGGCGGATATTGGGATGCTACGCGGAATCTATTTCAATTCGGGCGACGTCCAGATGGAAAATTGTGGAATCACCAGAGACGTGTGGTGTCAGAATTGGGAGAGGCCACTGATCTTGACCTTCGCAATGCGATGCAATGGGAAGAATCGCAATGGAAGGAAACTTGGAAGGAGGAAGCTACTGATTTCCTTCTTGAGGAACATAGTCAGGCAACTATGAAGACTTTTAAAGCACTTCGGAACTCCGAAATGTTACGTGCTCTGGTAAACGCGGATGGGCCTCACCGAAAGACGCGAGCGGCTCGTAAATTGCTGGATGATGGGGCCTCAAGAAGTGGTGAACCAAGTCGAGCCGATGCGTGATGAAGTGGAGTATATGCAAATATAATGCAAGATGAAAGCGTAGCATTTGTAACCATTTTGTATGTTGCAAAATTTGCATCTGCAATATAAATATAAGGACATCTTTAAAGCATTGATCCATTTCTTGCATCTCCTTTGAAACATTGAAATTAGTTTGTAACATTTAAGATAATCCAATATGCAACATCAGAACTTTCCATGGTCCCTGTTCGCGCGCGCCCGGCCCTCATTTGCGCACGCCCGGCTCCCATTCGCGCGCGCTCGGCCTCAGAGCGGACGCGCCCGACCCTAAAGCGCACGCGCCCGGCCATTTAGTTCCTCCTCCCGAGACCATGATTGGTACGCGCGAGACCGTCCCATCTCGTACACGCGCGGCCTACAGGTGGCATGCGCCTTGCTTTAAGTTTGGAAATTGTGGCACGATGGGCCCACTTCCAAGGCGCTTTGGCCTACAACTGCCACATGCCGGCTGCTTGCTAAGCACTATTGGGAAGTGGGTCCCGGTGTCTATTGACACCCTTTTACTCCGGCTGTCTATTGACACCCTTTTACTCCCGATGCCCCTTCACGCTAGTTTCAAGCATGGACTCAAGTGGGCCTTCTGAGATTCGGGCTTCCGAGAAGAAAATGAAGAATCGAGAGCGTGATGCGAGACGAGTACGCAACCACAAGCAGAAGAAACGCATTCACATATTCATCGATGGTGAGTTGAAGGAATTTCGAGGCTGGAGAGATGTACCAAGTCCGTGGACATTTACACAGTGTGCAAAGTACATTGCCTGGTGTCATTTGGGACGAATGTGGCCGCATTCGCGGTATTTGCAACTTCGGAATTACAACAAGGGTAATTTAAATTACTGCACCAATGAAGTATTCAAAGAACGGTGCATCTAAGCGTACCACCACATCTACAACACGGCAAAGGTTCACCGGAACGAGGTGAATCTATCCATTTTACGTATGGTGTATGCTGAGATTATACTCGGAGTAGTAGTCGATTGGAGGACGATGGAAATACAACCAAACTCCAAGATGACACCAGTATCCACGGCGTCACTACCAACAGAGCGCAAGTTTCCGGGCGAAGCTCTAGGAAAAAAGGCGAAGGAAGTTGAAGTTCCAAACGAGGAAGTCGTGTGGTCTGACACTTCCAGTGACGACTCGGACACTGGATGCGACCCATCTATTCGCAAGGAGATTGAGGGCTTTATTATGTGCCACTGGCTAGATTCTGCCCTCCAAGAAACACCGACAATTGGAGAAGATTCCGGCAAGGAAGAAGATCCAACTCAGATGGACGCGGTTGCATATGAGAACATCAATGAAAACCTAGAGTCTTCTGATGATGTTCCAATTGGACGAGAGGCTCATCTTCAACTTCTTGCTAAATGTCAGCAGAGTATACAGGAAAACAAGAATCTGGTTGAAGAAGCCAACCGCAACAAAGAAGAACTTCAAAAATTACGCGCTATACTCCAAGAAAAGGACAATCAAATCCAGGAATACGCGAAGTTGGTGTTTACTTTAAAGTCGTAGAATTTGATAGCAATGGAAGTAGTGCCATGAATGATAAACGGGCAATTTTGTAACATTTTGAAATCATAGACCTTGTGAATTTTGTAAATTGCACTTCATTTGTAAATGGCTTTAGTTCGAAACAATATTTTTTATCTCTGACGTTAATCAAGTTTGTATGGTTCAGCATGTTTTATAATTTGGCTAGATGTAATAATGTGAATGTTCTATACAGTCTTGTATACGTTTAAATTATATATTTGATGAATGTGTTATGATCTTCCATGATTGTACAACTTCATGCACCCCAGTCGATAAATTAAATTCACTTTTGTCTAATATTTGATAACCGACTACAATAGTCTATAGTATCATCGAGAATTTTTTTGTACTGGAATTTATATCATGTGTTGAAGAATAAAACTTAAATTTTTGTCTCAAATATGTCAATCATAAGACTAAACAATAAAAATCATGTTACTTTCTTGCTTAATAAATGATTTGGGAGGTAACAAAATCCCAATATTAATGCAACATTATTATTCTTGGTTGAATTATATGTAACTAATAGCAACGGCCTTCCAAATGATAAGAGATGGCATTCTACCATAAAAATTATCCATATTATATCTTAATATGAGTATAAGTTTGCCATACTAATCATTTTCCATGCTAATTGAAGGTACTAACTCTCCCCAAAAAATCATTAAGTAAGCATTAGTATTGTGTGCCTAAGTAAGTAGAAGTATTGAATAAGTAAGTATAAGTATTAAGTATTGTATGTGAAAGTATAAGTATTGTATAAGTAAGTATAAATTCAAGGCACTAGGTTATAAGTAAGTAGAAGTATTGTATGTCAAGTTCAAGGCACAAGTTCAAGGCACACCCCTCTCGCGTACGCGCGCAGCCCTCCAGCGTACGCGTGCAACCCTCTAGCGTACGCGCGCAACCCTCTAGCGTACGCGCACAACCCTCTTGCGTACGCGCGCAGCCCTCGCGCATACGCGCGCCTCTTGGTCGTATGCGCCCGCCATAGGTCACTAATTTACTATAAATATGAGATTTCAAAGTTACGCACCCCACTTCCTAGGCGCTTTGGCCTGCAACTGCCACGTGGCGCCTGCTTGCTTGGCACTTTTGGGAAGTTTTTTACGGTGTCTATTGACACCTTTGTATTTTGCCACCTTCGTATTCCTCCACCTCGTCACCATGGATTCTGGACAACCATCTACTACTAGCAGTCCCCACGGAAAGCGACAACGTGATTTTTGTCACGCCCGCTCATAGCAGAAGAAGCACCTTCACGTGTTGATGGATGAGTAAATGACGGCATTTTCTGGTTGGGAGTGAATTCCAACTCCATGGACATTTGCACAATGTGCAAAATACATTGGATGGTGTCAGTTGGGGCACCCCTAGCCATACTCGCGGTATTATCTAATGCGACGTACAAACAGGGCCAGCTTGGGGTACTGCACTAATGAGTTCTTCAAGGAGCGTTGTATCCAAGCGTACCAGCACATTTACGACGAGGCGAAATTGAGCCGCAACTCGGTAAACATTTCAATTTTATGGATGGTTTACGCGGAGGTGGTACTTGGCGTACCGGTTGATTGGAGGACAATGGAAATCCAAACACACTTCAAGATGGCGCCAGTCATTGGATTAACAATACCGTTTGTGCGAAAGTTTCCAGGAGAAGGTCTCTTCAAAACCATGGAAGTTGAACCTTCGATCAAACAATCGAGTGGTCCGCATCTTCATCTGACGACTTAGATACTGGATGTCATCAATCTGTGCGTAGGCAACAAGAATTGTCCATCATATCAGCGTCAAACCCTAAACCGTCGGTTTCACAACAAGACGGAGATGCCACGAAGACGGATGCTGTACTTGAGGAGGGCGTAGATAATAAAAAAAAGTCTACGGGAGGGTGATTGGGTGAGTCGTGACGATTATCTTCGAGTTGTGAAGCGACTAAAAGAAAGCTTGAACCTTATTGAGGATCTAGGAGAAGAGCTCGATGAGAAGGATAATGAAGTTGCGAAAGTGTCTTGAAGAAATTCAAGACTTGAAGGCACGAGTTCAGGAGAAAGACAATCTTCTTTCATTTTTTACCAGCTTTAGGGGAGTTTAGAACTACAATTGTGCTAGAAATGTACATAGAGCAATGTTCTTTCTACAATTTTGTAACTGCCATTTAATATTGAGCGATATTTTGTATATTGAATAAAACCTTGTAAATTGAGTGGCATCATGTATATTTAGTGGATTTTTATGAGATGTTTTACATATCAAAATGTTAAGTGTTGCAATGTTTTAATATACTGTCGAATCAGTGCGCGCGCCTCAACATTCTGCGCGCCCGGCCCCAAAGCGTGCGCGCTCGGCTCGAAGCGTGCGCATTCGGCCCACAGCGTGCACGCCCCGGCCAACAGCGTGCGCGCCTGGCCACATAGAGAATGCGCCCGGCCACCCTTGTGCGCGCCCGACCCCAGATGCTCCTGCTCCAGCACTATATAAGAACTATATGGGATGTGTTTGACTCACCTCACATCCTTGGCTTCGTGTCCTGGAACTCCTTATTGGGCTCCTTGCATGAATCTACAAGTTTGTGAGTGACCTTTGGGTCCACATTTTCTATGCACACACAATTTCCTATTACTTTTGGCGGATTCTCTTTGGCACAACATTGCGCGCCAATTTTATTGTGATGTCGTCTCAATAAAGGGCTCAAACCAAGGAGTGGGCCCCATGGTACACATTTAACAAGAAGGATCAAGTGACATGTGTTTGGTGCAATTACACGTTCGCATACAAACGTGGGAGGTGCATGTCACACTATGGGTATCCACAATGGACAAAGACTTCGTGCACTAAGGCCCCAACAGCTATTAAGGCCCGTTTTAAAAGATGCGGGAATATTATTCCTACTAGGATGATCGAGGCCGGAGATCGTTGGCCTTCCTAGCGCACCAACAACATGTTCCACTAAACCTTGTTCTAGCCAATCCATCCAACAAGGTAGTTTCTTGGAAACTCGAAATGAGGAGAACACGCAGTCCACAAATCCTCTAAGCCAAGCAGCATCATCAACACCAAGATCTGTACGACAAACGGAGCTTTCCAGAGGCTTACCAAATAGAAAAACGAAAAGAGTTGGACAAATTATGGGCACATTTCTTTTATGAAGCAAACGTTGCATTCAACGTGGTTAGACATCCGGCCTTATGAAGGCCACCCTCGCAACGTCAAAGGCAAGTTTGATTATACACCGCCATCGTACAATTGCCATGAGGACGACATACATTGAGCCTCTAAAAAAAAAAGTGAAAGACCTTGTGGACAAGAAGACCGGCGTAGATATTGCCAAGTATGGGGCAACAATATGCTCGGACGGGTGGGACAATGTTACACATCGCCCTCTCATGAATATCATGCTCGTATGTCCAATGGGTGATATCTTCTTGGGGTCTATAGACACCACGGGTATGAAGAAATCTACGGCATATATAGGGGACCAATTGAAAAGTTTTATCCGTAAGGTTGGACCATTGAATGTGGTCCAAGTGTGCACCGATAATGCTTCAAACATGTTGGGAGCAATGAAGAAGGTCAACGATGAGTACCCGCACATATATACTCAAGGGTGTTGTGCACATATTTTGGACCTCCTCCTCGAGGACTGGGGGAAGGAAGGCATGTTTGCAGACCTCGTCCAGAAGGCGAAACAAATTGCATTGTATATCCGGAACCACCATGTGCCCATGGCCCTTTTTCGTCGATTTTCGCCAAAATTGTCTCTGTTGTGGCCGACAGCAAGAAGGTTTGCATGCAATTACATAATGATCCATCGTCTGTTGGAAGTGAAGAATGCCCTGGAGATGGTTGTGATAGACCCAACATGGATATCCTACGTATCGTCTCTTTTTGATAGGCAAAACGGGCACCGTGCCCATGCGAAGGCATCGCAGGTGCGAGCCACCGTTCTAGACAAGACTTTTTGGCATCGGTGCACTAACTTTGAATTTGTAATGGCACCAGTACTAAAGGCATTGCGGACTTTTGATGGTGACACTCCGGCAATGGGAATTGTTTGGGTGACCATGAACAAGCTAAATGAGCACGTGTTCAAGCTGCGCAATGCGCCGTTCAACATGCTTGACGGAATTGCAACTCGCCTCGAAGGATCATTCCTTGTCCATTGGGAGATGATGACAACAGATCTCCATTATGCAGGGGCTTTATTGAATCCTTATCGAGCCAATAACTTGCAAATTCAAAACAATGGTGAGGCCAAAAGGGCCCTAAATAAGGTTGTTATGACGCTCTGTGGTCCACTCGGATTGTCTTTTTTGGCAGTAATGCTCGAAATCACGGAGTATGAAGAATTGCAAGGCCCATATTCACCATTGGAAGTTGGGGAAATTGAAAACATCAACCTCTTGCCTCACCAATGGTGGAACCGCGTGGGCGGGCAATCATTGCCTATCATTGCGAAGCGTATACTAGCACAAACCTGCTCGGCCTCGTCATGTGAGCGTAATTGGAGCATGTATTCGTTCGTGCATAGTAAGAGCCGAAATCGCTTGGGAGTGCAGAAAGCGGAAGATTTGGTTTACATCTACACGAATAGTCGATTGCTCCGAGAACGTGCTCGACCAGACCCGATTTGATGGTATGAGGAGGATGTGCATTCGGAGGAGTCTGATCCAGATGGGGGACTTCCTTCAAACACAGAGGACGAGGACTTGGAGTCGGATGATGAGGGTTACAACTGGATGGGCGGCGATTGGGAAGACCTTGCCGGTGACAACAACCCCGTATCTGATCATAGCCCACCTAGGGACAACTCTGCAAACAACGAGCACGGTGGAGATGCACTACATAACCATTTTCACAACGTCCACGGTGACCCAGTGGATCCTTTTGTGTTTGATGATGTCGACGCAGCGGCAGTCCATACTGTAGTAGAATTATCGGGTAAAGACCGTGCCCAAGAAGCTAGGGCAGAGGAAGATGGGTCGGCATTGGGGGGCAATCTTGATGGAGATGACAACATCTCGAAGAATCAGTCTCCCAACTCAAACGGCTCTAGCGCCTCAGGCCCTTCTAGTGGCAATGGCCCTGATATCGACGGTCATAGCATTGGCATTGCAACAAACGATACATTTCCTCACGATGGAAACGAAGTGAGCAGTGCTGGAAACGATAATGAATCCCATGAGCCAATGGCCACCACGGGGTCCATTGAAGTTGTGAGAAGCTCTCCGGTTTTGCCTCAAGCAATAGAACCGGATTCAGAGGAAGACATGCCACTCCAAGATTTGTTTCGGCGGCCACGTGCTCAAAGTACCGCTTCGATCGGAAGAACTCTTTTACGCGTAGAAAAAAAGACCTCTTCAACAATAGTTCGGCCACCCGTCCACCGTAGCGCACTCGGCCCAAATGGTGGTGTGGAGCGTGCGATACTAACCCTACAACTTCCCTCCGCGAGGGTTGGGTCCTCTACTATGAGCAGCCATTTAGGAACACGGAGGGGCGAGAACAATGGTACTCTCTCTTTCTTCACGGGACATTGGCAAAGTGGAACCTCGGAGAGAGTCATTGGGGCCAAAGGCAACCGCTCTGAAAACATGGATGGAGTAACAGACAAAAGGAAGAATATCCGAGTAAAACGACTTGTGAACGCCGCATCAACTACTGGAGCCGAGCTACAATTACGAAACTTGGCCTAGGAGATTGAGGAGTACGCGGCACCAGTCTTGGAAAATGCAGCGGAGAACTTCTCATCATCGGGCGATGATGCAAACGATGAGGATTGCGATGAGGTACCTGGCGACAATACGGTGGTGCCTTGCGGGCTTTCTCTTCCCCAAAATGTTCGCCGATCAAAACGGAAGCGGAAACACAATGAAGAATCCCCAAGCTCAGATGATTAAAAGATGACGGACACGAGGGTACTACAAGTTAAAAGTGACTTTAGTGGTGTGGTGATAGCATGGTACAGTAGTACCGCGGTTTTAAAATATGTACTTGGTGTTGGGAGTGCCCATTCATGAAAGCACCACATTGAAATAAATAATTTTAATGTTAGAGCACCCTGGTACAATTGTGTTCTTTCAAATTCTCTAAACCTAAGCCCTTTTGAGAGGCAGACGCAGTGTTCGATCGCGCGCGTCCGGCCCCTAACCGCGCGCACTTGATAGGCAGGTGCGCGCGCCACCCACAATGGTACGCGCCAGGCCCGTAACGCTGCACGCCCGGCCCTAAACCGCACGCGCCCGATAGGCAGATGCGCGCGCGACCCACAATGGTACGCGCCAAGCCCGTGACGCTGCGCGCCCGACCCCTAACGGTACGCGCCCGATCTTGACGGTACGCGCCTGGCCCTAATATGCACGCGCCCAGCTCTGAGGGGAACGCGCCCGGCCCTAATTAGAACGCGCCCGGCCCTACATGAACGCGCCCGGTCCAGATTGGTATGCGCGCGGCCCCAAATGTTGCGCGCGCGGTCCGAAGGCACGCGCCCGCCCCTTGATGTGACGTAGAAAGCCGTTTGATGTGGCGTGCACACGTATTTTACTAGGGGGTAAGTTGAAAATTTGATTTAGGGTTTGTAGTTTTTTTTACACGCTACTGTCCGCCAAAAAGTGTTGTCCGTCCTGTCCGTCCGTCCTACTGTCCGTCCGTCCGCTGTCTTTGGACCCCTGTCCGTCTATGTAGACAACTCTGGCTGACGTCAAATGTTTTTATAGTTATCCAACAAGGTGGAGTCCCTATACAAAGGGACACTGCCGGAACTTGGCGTCACAATTGAATATCACCTAGAAGAGGAAGTGCCAATAATAAAAATTGCGGAATATGCGGAGCAGATGCAAAATCAGGTACAAAATTAGGCTTTTAATGAAGAAATATCGGAAAAGGGGGTCCGCAAGAACAATGCCTCAAACTTGCAGGTAGGCTTGAAGCATGTTGTTTCTCAAGTATTAGAGTTATTTGTAAAGGGAATCGGTCTTTTGTCCTCCTTTTTTCATGGAAATGAAAATCTAACTTATATTTGAGTGTAGCCTCAAAGTATTCCTGTGAAATAAATTCATTTTTAAGGGTTTCATAGAGGCGTCAGTTACCACAAATGGCACAAATCTCCCAAAAACAAACAAGAATAGTGTTGGCTGATTGGACCAGTGTGGTATTGGGGTTCAACAAAGTTGCTGATATGGTTGATTGAACAAGTCTAGGGCATACAAATGCAGAATGTCGCTGACATGGCTGACTTGAACAGTTTGTACCATGTGACAACACTCGGCGCTCAATGAAAGCCAGGCTCAAACTGGAGTTTGGGAATTCTGGGGCTCAAAAACTAATCTATCCAGTGTTCTATTCAAGGTCTACAGTAAAACCCTCCCGATGGACTCGGCGACCGTGGCTTTTCCATTTTGGAGGTTATAAACTGAGGATTTGGGGTACTTTGCGGATAACTCAATTATTTAGGTACTTTACTTATATCATATACCCTAGAAAGACAATTATAAAAACCCCAGCTTTTTTTGCAAGCTATTTGGACAAGAGTAGTCATAATTGCATGATCACCGATGAGATTACAAAGAAGTGGGGAAGTGAGCATTGGCTCAAATGTGGATGGTACCTGGCTTGCCCAAAGAAAAACCCCCTTCATTTGAAATTGATCTTAGGAATCGTATCCAGTCCAAATTGGCCGGAACCGAGGTAGTTGTTCCTCTCTCAATGGCAGCGGCAATAGTGAAGAAGACACAAGGCTCAAAGAGCAAGGCCGCTAAAGAGGAGGCAACCGCAAGAACAATAAATCATAAGGCAAGAGCAAAAGCAAAGAATCCCAATCTACCACCCAGCATTGTCAAAAAAATACAAAATGACAAAGCATATTGCTTTTCTTGTTACAATAACTTATTCAATTCCTCCAGACTAGTAGATCCAAACCTCTAGCTTGTCAAAGTTGATTCAGATATGCGCCCGTGAAACCAGTATTCTTGTCTATTCCATTAGAATGGAATTCCTTGAACCATAGACTATTATTGATTAGAAAATGCCATCATTTTGTGTTGCCTTGGAATTAAAGATGAATGACATACTATGCCGCTAGTATGGGTGATAGTTCTCCGACGTCAGGTGATCCTGTCTTCGAGCGCATATTGTCAGCTCTAAGCATCTCGTCTGATATTTCAGCCCGCATCAAATAACTGCTCAAAATAAACGTCTATAGCTTCTTCAAACTCCACGGGCGTCTCCAACATGTCGTCTGGACCGTTGAAATATACCTCCCCAAGAATATATGACAGCACAAGGAACAACTCCATCCCCTGGATGGATATGTCCGGGAGGTCGTCCACCAAGGTGATACCTTCTCGCATCTCCTGCTTAAATATTGCTGCAAAAATTGGTGAATATTTAGCAGGTACCCACTTGTGCGCCTGAATTGACCCATTATTTGCATTAAAGGTCATGTCACAATTTTTTCCCACCACCAACTCAATCAAGACCTTATACTTCCGCCAAAATGATAACGACTCTAAAACCGCCATCGTTCTCAGAGCTTGTGAGATGAAAAGATATGTTTATATTCAGCTCTCTATTGTGCTCAAAGTTCTCCATTCTCTCTCCTACGTCAATAACCAACTACAATCAACTTTCACTTGGTCCTATCAGCTCAATAGTTCCTACCACATAACTTCTTTCTTACGCACCAACTAAATTCTCCTTCACTAAACTAGTTCAAAGATTAAGAGTGAGTGTAAATGAGCACAAACAGTCGAAGAATAGAACTAGGATAATGCGAAACTTCTGCATTCCATGTCCTACGTTATACAAGTACATCATTCCTTCCCACGAGACTTTACCAGTAAACCCTACCCCTGAGACCGTCCTTATTTCCCTATCCCTAAGACTATCTTTAAATCCAATCCCCAAGACTAGCCTCCAAAAATGTCCATCTTTATGGCAAATTATATATATTTTTGCGTTCGAATTTGCGGTAATTCAAACAAACTCATTACCTTGCATTTCATATCTTTTGTTGTATTGTCGTTCAGGCTTTGTATATTATAGGATTTGTTGTAATTTAGAGTTCCCCTTAACCTATTCTGGTTGGATACCTTCAGAACTAGAAACAGTCGTTGCTGCTCATAGAAGAGGGTAACTTAATGATTGATTTTAGAGATATTAGAGCGCGTTGATTGATTTTGCTCCTAAATAGAATTTCATCGATGATGAGACATCTGAGGTTCTAGCAAGACGGCACTTTTTCTACGGATCCGCTACCGAAGCCCCCTTTTGCAATCCTTGTTTCTTTGCTCGCATTGTAGTTGCACCTCTAAAATGGAGTGTCGCTATTGGCATTCTTACGAGTTGCCGCAAAGGATACTACCTCCATGGTGACCACTGGAGCTCCATAAGGAGAGGAAACACCATGAAAGGGGTGGATTCTTCTCCATGCTCGGATAGAGGTGTGGTTGCATCATTGGAAGCTCTCAAGGAAGGTGTCTTTATCATTTACACGTGATGCTATGTCCTCTGAAAAGATTGCCGCTATCGGCACTCCGTGTGCCCGTTGCCGTGAAGGATACTCCCTCTCCATTCTTGACCTAAAGAGCTTCAAATGGAGAGGGGTAGACTCCTCCGCACCCTTAGGCATAGATGTGGTGGCATCAATGGAAGCCCTCAACGGATACCTTCATTTGCATGTAATACTACACCTTCTTAAAAGGTGTGCCGCTATTGGCACTCCTGAGAATTGCCTCCATGGATATTTGCTTGGCAATGGTGATCTCTACATATTTAGATGTAGAGGCACTCCCACCTATGGGATGACACTGCCGGCACCCTGTTGGCAGCGAACATGAGGTGGTCGCACACTACGATCTACTCCCTAGCCGAATTTGAGATCTTTGTACAACAAGTATGAACAAGTACGACCAATACAAACTTTACAAATTTGAAATCTCCAAAATGTTGGCGGCTTTATTGGTTTGGGGCAGATTGTTGCCATAAACACCATATTCATTATATTGGGAGATTGTGAGCCTCCCAATTTGATACGTATGTTTCTCTTGAGCTCTAAAATGTACCCACTATGCACATTCAGCTCGAGTCGAGCTGAATGTGCACTAGATCAAAATCATGGAAATCTTTCAATATAATGAATATGGTGTTCATAGAATAAAAGATGGATGCACCATCATGCGTGCCATCACTTGCAAGAGACAAAATGAAATTTTTTGTCTTCTATATTTTGGTCACGCACGAGAGATTCTAGGTGAAAAGGCACCATATGACAATGTTAACATGTGTTGGAGATCCAAAATTAGAAGCCACGCGGAAGGTTGTAATTGGTTCTTACTGTACAACAACTACGCACTGTAAAAATTGAGTACAATGATGAACAGTGAAGAATCTTTAAGGCTAAATCCTAAAACCAAGGCAAAACTGGGTTTTAAAATCTTTGATGTAGATAAATCCGGAGGAAGGTTTTGTTTTTGTCAAAAACAAATTGTTGGTCCTTCTGCACAGTTAGTCGTTGTACTAGTTCTAAATTTTAATTTTTTTAAACTAACTTTATTCTCATATTTTGAAACTCTCCAAAAAAATCAGATTTGTCACATTTCTAGTCAATCGGCTATCATTTGATCTATCAAAACAGTGGAGTATGAATATTTTGATTCTTATTCTATAAGATGTAGGACTATACCTACTAATTTTTTCCTCCAAAACATAGAATAATTTTGTCTAAAATTGATTCCAAATTTGTACCGTACCCTGAACACTGGGTCCAATTGTATTTGGTCTTAGCTGAACCTTGATGCGGCATTGAATACGTTGCATGCTATCTACAGTCCGTGATGACGTCGTACGGTCCTCGATGTCAATTTCGTGACTTCTATTTGGAAATTCCTACATTATGCCGGGTATCGCAATTTCCTCAGTTGCTCTTGCTCCTCATCTACACATAATTGCGCATAGTTTTCATTATCCAAGTCATTAGTTAAGTCAAAGCTCAAATTGCAGATGCTACTTCTTTCATGGAATTTTTCAATCATTTTGTTTCATTCTGAAATAGTATCTTACTTGTAAATTCTGACCAAGACCTCTTGCTTCATCTTCTCCATGACCTCTATATACTTCTTTGCTTAAAATGTTGTAATTTGATACAAATGGATATGATCTAGGCCTTCAATTTTGAATGAAATTTGACATCAAGAAAGTCTTCATTGTTTTGTAAATCTCAATCTCACACATTGCAACCCTAAACTATCTTCCTAGTAGAAAAATCTAGAATAATTAAAAAAAATTAGACACAATCAAGTTGTCGCAAAAAAATTATCAGCAATCATATGATATGTCACATTTGATATTGTCTTACATTTGAACCTATTTCATTCATTGTAAAAATAAATACGTGCAATGCTTTTATCATTGTTGAAGTAGTATACCATCTAAAGTCCTGAATTTTCACTATCAAAATTTTTAATCCGTTAACCCCTAAATTACCAAGATTCTCTTTCATGGACTCAAAAAGGTTCAAGGACATTCCTCCCATGTCAATTTATAACATTATTTTTTGAAATTTTTATTGTAGATTGACCTTACTCTAAGCTTTGTGCAAATCAAATTTTTTCCTTCATCCAAGATTTTTTGAAAAAGTTATAGGGTTTTAAAGTTCAAATGGTGAGAGGGGGCATGTTGGGCAACTCCAAAAACCTTTGATAAGACACTATACTGAATAAGAGATTTTCATTGATTACAAATAATATATATCACTTTCCTTTTGTAAAAAAAAATCTCTTAACTTTAGTGAAAGACATAATATTTATCCATGTCAATATATTTTCACACATTGTCGCACATTGTTGGCAAGGTACCAAAAAATATTCTTCCTTTCCTTACAAATCTTAGAGATCCACATGTTTTTTACTTTTCCTTTTCTCCACGGGAGTATGTGGTGTAAACCTATTCATGGATTCTCATTCTAAAACATATTTAGTTCACAAAAAAGTAAAATGTGAATTGATAATTTGAGAACCTCTACTCTATGTACAATTTTTTTAAATACGCTACACCTTTTGATTACCTCAAAAAATTGGTTTAGAAGGAACTAATATCATGCTTAATATGATATTAATGAAATTAGACCTTGTGTAGTGCAAAATTGGACACCAAGTGAAACCAAAGTCTACTAATCTACTAAACACAGAGAAGAAAATGATCCCTTTTTGTACTTCAAGTTCTATAATCTTTCAATTTGTGCGGCCAAAGTTTATGAAATTTTGTAAATGTGTTACTTAATAAGTCTTATTTGCAGTACTGTGGTTGAAACTAGATATGGTAGTTTTGGTTTTCTTCCTTACTTATTGCGCTTAAATAAGCGGTTTTGAAGTGTTTTTGGTTTTGAAAATTGCTTGGAAATTTAGGGATTTAGCAGTAGAATTTATTCTTCAAGTGTTATAGCATGAGAGCTCCACACCATGTCTTTGGATATCTTGAATCTCAATTTCCAAGGAATACATTCAAATTATGCTATGAAATTTCAAAATCACATTTGCGGGAAACCTACAAGAAGATTGTGCAAAAATAAGATTATGTTTTAGACTTACGCAAATCACGCAAAAGGTAGGAATATAATTAAGAAAACATCCAATTCAATAAATCATATTGAATGCCATGCCACATACTATGCTAAATTTCATACAAAAGGATATGATCTTGGCCTTTAATTTTGAGTGAAATTTGTTTCTAAGAAAGTCTTTATTGTTTTGTGATTGTCAATCTCTCACATTGCAACCCTAAACTTTCTTTTTAGTTTGTATAACTTGGAATAACTTTCATATCCAATCAAGTTGTCATATAAAAAGTCATCAACAATTATGAAGAAAGGTTTACTTATTGTATGATATGTCATATTTGAACCTATTTTATTCACACTAAAAAAATTCTTGCAAAGCTTTGATCATACTTAAAGTAGTATTCCCTCCAAAGTCCACAATTTTCACTATCTATGTACCTAATCCTTTAAGCAGTATAATCACCTCTTCAACTATTAGATCTTCACCAAATCTCTTCAAAGCTTTAGGTTATGAGTTGAGTAATATTTTATATGCCTACGTCGTAAAATTTGGTCCTATATTTCCATCGAAGATAGTTGAAAGGAAAAAAAACCACAACAAATATTGGTTTCACAAAAACATTTGGTAGGCACTAAATTTGTAATGATGCACCTCGCTTGTTTAAGGGTTTTAGTGCCATCCACGGCGATAGGGTATTTGAAACTCTCAAATAATTTGTTTAGTCTACCTCTCGCTACGCATGGTTCGACATGTGACCCTAGATCCAAAAACTATATCATAGAATATTCTAATCCCATGGCTATAGGCTTTATAACCTTAACTTTGCCTTTACTTTGCACTATAACTTTTTACTTGCTATTTTACTTTATTGCCAACTTTCACTTGAATTTTTACTTAATCTTTTATTTTATCTCTAACTTTTTAGCTCTACTATCACCGCTCACCGCTCACTACTTTGCGCACACAAAATGGCTTCGTCCTTCTGAATCCTCGTCCTATCTTGACAGAACCCGTCCCCATGGAAGAATTCTGTCCGGCCGATCAGACCTGAATGTGAGAGTCCTCGACGACGCCTTCTTCTCTTTGCTCCAAGGCCTCAACTTCCTTTCCACCTTGCATGTCATACACAACCCATCGCAAGTGATCATGTTGATTATGCTCAGCTTCGCAACTCCAAAGCTTACACAAGTGTGTTCGGGGTAAACTTGGACACCTTAAATCCCATGAAGTCCGAGTAGCATCACAAGCCACGCGATCATGTGAAGAGCAAGATTCTTCGTAGAAACAAAGTCTTGACATGAAGAAATTTGTGTAGCTTGTACAAATTCCAAGTGAAATAGTATCATATTTTTTCTGAAGTCAATTGACCTCCACAAAATAATGGAACGTTTCAAGGAAAAATCATTACATAAATATCATGTTTTGTAAGGTACTCACTTCTTGTTAGAGGGTGATGAACAAGTAGAGCCCAAAAAAGATAAGTATGATTGGAATTCATCCTTGGGTGGTTTGTTCTTGAGCCTTCACCAAGTCAAGAATGAAGCCAAGAATGTAACATGCACAGACGAAGGGAAGAGTGGATCCAGACAACACTCCTTGACTTCTCCCGCAAGCAAAATGCAGATCTTTACACTTTGTCACTAGCCTAAAAATCTTCACTTCTCATATATACTTCCGCATTTTTTTTTTGGCCTTGATCATTATCACTTGCTAGTAGGATCTCTCAATTGAACTTGAATTGCATGCATAATGTGTATATTAAATGTGCTACCATGGTATACTAGCTTACTTGGTTTTGTTGGTTCCGGTCGCACAACCATGTGAAGTTC
Organism: Bryoerythrophyllum caledonicum; assembly: GCA_963971425.1. NCBI lineage: Eukaryota > Viridiplantae > Streptophyta > Bryopsida > Pottiales > Pottiaceae > Bryoerythrophyllum > Bryoerythrophyllum caledonicum. Next base: position 19,522,390 of record OZ020514.1, read on the forward strand.
TAGGTGAAGAGATCTTTCAATTTGTGCAACGATTGTCTGCTTTTTTGCATAGTTGCCATGATGATACTTTCTAATCTCTTGGTGGTGGTTGTGGCTTCAACGACAAGCTTGGTTAATGTTGTTTCAATTGAAAACCTAGGGTCTCTACTGAAACCCAAATCCTATACTCACCCTAAACTTGCCCTAAACTTCTAGCGCTCCAATAGTTTAGTATAGCACACTATGGCGTTTGGCATAGTCGGCGATGGTGTTGGTGGGGTGGCTAGTGATTTTAGCGATTTAGGTCTTGCGACCACAAGTTACGTCATTTTCTTCAAGGAGGTAGACAACGTGAACAGCACGCGAAATGCGATGTTGAAGACTATCACATTCCGGTTTGGTCGGGCGGGCGGGTTCTTCCACGGTAACGGGTTCTGTCTGGGCGGCACAAGGGTTCGGAAAGGTTACGGCACGGGGAAAAGGAATGGGGGAAGGGACACAGAAGACCGACATGGGATTGATGACGAACAAGAGAAGGTGGACTACCAATCGGGAAAACGCGCTCCTTTGTGGGAGTACTGCCACAGTACTGCAAAATTTCTACTGCTTTGCAATACTATAGCAATATCCTCGCAGTATTGTTGTGGTACCATAAAGGTCCATTATCGCATGCAGTACTTTAGCATTATGGCACTCGTTCAATACTGCCTTATTGATACCTATTGCTGCAGTACTACCCAATTGCCGCATCTCATATTTAGTATTGCTAAAGTTCTGCCGCAGTACTCAAATGAATACCACTATACTAAAATTGAGAATGAATGTTATGGAATGTAAGTTGAAATGACTTGTAAATGTTATAAATATTTGCTCTTGATGAATATTTTGACCAACTACGTTTACAATGATCTTCCACTTTAAATAGTATAGATAGTTGTGCTTTAGTAAAAAACTATTACAAAATTTCTCAATTTTAATGTAGCATGCTACACTTATATCGTGCTAGCATTGCAATTGTGTGTCACATCATACTCAATACAATTCACATTATTGTTTCTATTGCAATGGGCTAAGAAGAAAACCATAACCTCTCTATTTATGCAAGTGGAGATTTCGATCTTAATTAAAACTTATTAATTACAATTCATCAACTTTGCTCACACCAAAAGAAAGATTATAGGGTTTGCAATAGAGGAAAGGAACTTTCATTTTCTTGCTTGCGGTTTATAGATCATTGACTTCCTTTGTAGTCAATATTTTATATATTGGACAAGGTCAATTGTACCTAGTGGTTGCGTTTTACTCCTCTTCATCTAAATAATCATTTTCTATTGGACACATTGTCCGGTATTTTTTAAGTATTACAAAATAACCATGTATCACCTAAGCATTATACGGGTAGCAACGTGACATTACATAAGTAATGGCTTCAACAAAAGTATGACATTTGCCCAAATTTTGGACAACTCACCATTTTGAATTAATTATGTACAAAAACAATTTACTTTATAGGGTATTTTCATCACCATCATGACATGTATGATGTTAGCTCCTTGTACACCATTTCCTAGAGGTACGAAAGTGGAGTACCATATATTCAAAAATTTGTTCAAGGACTGCAAGTTCAAACATTGATCGGCTCATATTATATTCATTGGTATAACTCATGTGTTTTAGAATAATAATCCAAAAGTTGATACACGGATTAGCATCACAATATGTAGGAGAAAAAAAAAACCAAAATTGACTTAAATCTACAAGCTATTTGCGGAAGGAAAATGGTTTAATGGTACCTTGCCTAAAAATGAGTCACAATGTGTGAAACTATTTGACTTGGTCGAACATATATATTTTTCTAACAACAAAAAAATTATCTCTAATTGTATGAAAAGAAATATTATTAGTGGCTTATCAATAAAATTTCAAGAGAAAATGGGGTTTTAACCAAAAACTGAGGAAAAATCTATTTCCTTAAAAAAATTATATTAAATTATCTTTGAAATATACTTTGTGAACGTATTTCTATCCTTCCTTGGGCTCATTGTTTAAAAATTGGTTCCATTCACAGTCAAAGTTATGAACTTCTGGCAACTCAACAAGTTGTGATACAAGTTGTTGAAATTAAGATTTTTGGTACATATAGAGAATATTAATTCCAATCACATCATCATAACATTTCTTTTTTTAATTTAAAAATATAGTTGTGAGATAAGTCAATTTCTTCCATATGTTCTTACACATTGCTTGGCAAACTACCAAAGTCACTTGTTGCTTTTCACATTCAAATTACATATTTTCTATATTTTTCTTATTAAAAGATGTGTTATTAACTATCAAAATTACCATCTCAGATTTAATATTGAAACATACTAAATTGCAAGATAAATAACATGTAAATTTGCAAACCATTAGCGTCCACTCCACCACACTTAACTTTTGAATCGTATACGTAAATAGCAACTCCACCACACTTAACTTTTGAATCGTATACGTAAATTTACACTTAAATTTTGCAAACCATTAGCGTCCACTCCTCTTTGCTACTTCTGAAACTAGATGCACAATAACCTAAAATCAAAACAATACAAGATAGTATTAAATTCATACCTCTTATAGTGGACATTTTGACACAAAAACATGTCCAACCCTAAAATTCCACACTCTAACATTTGAAAGAATGTAAATTTCTCCAAACTCACTCATTTTATTTTTTCAATCAGTGCTTTCCAATTTTTGAAAAAAAACCGTGACTATCATACTCAATTACTCTTCATTCAAATTAAAAGGTTGAATCTACTAATAGATGTTTGTGTTTTTTTCATTATTCAATGTACTTCAATCAAAAGTCTTGAGGTATTCCACTTTAATTCTACATGGAGTTTAGGGATTATTCACGACTTTAGACACGACGGTCTCCCTTAGAGAGATACACGTATTGCTAAAATCCAAAATAATTCATATATCGTCTCTTCTGAATACAATTGAATACTCTCCGATTGTGATATTTTTAAAATTTATAAACATTTACAAAATATTGGCCATCTTCTTTAAAATTGGGCACAATATGAACGGCCTTTGAAATCCTAGTGGTGTCTACCACCGTATGTATTCCTTCATCAACATTGGCCCATTTTAATATCGGACATTTCACCAAATCGTGGAAACCAATTTCCTCATATATACGTACCAAACACAATTCTTTCATTACATCTCTACCTCCATGTTCGTGCATATTAGTATTGAACAATAATCGAAGTTGTCCATATGATGTCCCCTCTGGCTTGTCATCGATTTCCATTTTTATTGTTACATTGCCAAACCACTTGTTTTCAAGATAATTTGAGATTGTACGCACAAACATCGGGATTTTTTCATGCCGTATGCTTTGACCTGGACATATGGCACTTGACCTATATACTTGTATAATCTTCATACATAAAAAAGACAACAAATATTTTATTATACAAAATGAATCAAATAATAAATGGAAAACCATCCATTGCAAAGTCCAGCCTATACATACCTGGCCACCAACCATCGTATTTTGAATCTTATATGCATTTAGGCATGTCCTCAAATTGAGGAGAATATCAGGTTGGAAAACTTCACTAATAGTCCGCCTATTCTTTGATAATGTTTCTCTACCATTGGAGACAACTGCATCGTTTATTTGTTGAAGAATTTCCACTATTGCATTCATGTTTATGTTGACTTCGAACCCAACAAAGACATGATTTCCAATCTCTAGAACCTGTCTTTATAAAAAAGACTTCAAAAATATCAACCACAACATTGTTGTTCTAGTTTTTAACAAGACTATAATTGTAGTTTATAATTTGAAAACCAAGATATTATGTATCAATAAATAAAAAACTTAAGACACTTTTTTTTTAAAAAGGCACCTGTTCCAAAGCCTTGTTCTTTCCTATAGGTGGAGAGTATACATCACTACCTAATCACTGTAGAAAGGCATTACCAAATCTTAGTGGGAAAACAATTTTTTCTAAAATGGACATTTGATGAAAAAGTTATAGGATTTCGAATTTCAAATGGGTAGAGCGGGCACCTCGGGCACCTCCAATTTTTTTTGCTACAACACTCTATTGAATGTGAAATTTTCAATATTTGCAAGTAATATTGTTTCCCTTCATATTGTCAAAAAAAGTCTCTTGTCTTCAATGAAGAATAGCATACCAACCGAAGTCAAACATGTTCACACTCATTGTCGGGCAAGGTACCAAAAGAACTTCTTTTCCACATTAAAGCTAGATATCTTTGTATTTTTCACTTTTTTTTCCCACAACAATACGTGGTGTAAATCTTCATGTTGACCATTTGGATTATCAATCTAAAACATATCAAGTTCACAAAAGTTAAAGTGTGAATTAAAAAATTTTGAATCTCTACTCCTTGCACAATTGTTTTGAATATGCCACACCCCTCTTTTACCTCTAAAAATTGGTGAAAAAGGAACTAACATCATGTTAACAAGATGGTAATGGATCTAGACCTTGTGTAGTGCAAAAATTTGACACCAAGTTAAGCCAAAGTCTGTTGATTTACTAATCATAAAGAAGAATATGAATGCCACATTTAAGTAAATATGGACTTTTGAAAGTCTAGATTGGTCAAAGTCCAGATTTATTCAAGGAAAATCTAACAAAATACGATATAGAGGTGCTTCGTAAGATCCTATGATCTAACAAAGATGGTCAATAAATTTTGAAAGTTAGAAGCTTCACAAGAGAAACAATTAATAAATTGTAGGAATGTGTGATGTAGCAAGTGACCTTGCAAGGATAGGAGAATCATAGTAGAAGTGACCTTGCATCACAAGTTAGGAAGATCCTACCATCATCATTTATTAGTAGTAGTAGAAGTGAGAAGAATAATGTATTTATTGCATCTACAGTGAGAAACAAACGTAGCATGTAAGCAGTTCCAGTAGAAACATAAGTATTTGAGGAGGGCTAATACATTATAAAGAAATTATGACATTGCCTAGGTTTATGTATAAAATTTATCAAACATGTGAACATCTTACATAGGCAGCTAGAAGAAAAAGTACCGTAAGATCCTGCTATCTCGCTGGAAGAGTTTTAAGGAAATTACTAGATAATAGTACTGCTTAAATTGCATCAAATGGCAGGAAAGTAACGCAGCAGACTAGCAGTTAACGGGAGGATCAAAAGTATCTGAAGAGAGCTCATACATTGTCGACAATTAATGACAACGCCAAATTGAATGCATTATAATCAAAATAGATGTAAACATTTATCATAGACAGCAAGGAGCAACAGGATCGTAGGATCCTACTATCTCGTTGGAAGAGTTCAAGAAAAAGACGAGCCATGAGAAAACTGTGCTATCTTGCTGGAAAACTTCTACGACATCATAAGTCGTATTGTGGAAAGTCATAGCTGGATTTCGAGGAGGTGAAGGTCGCAGGATCCTACGATATTGCTGGAGAATCCTAATACCATCAAGGGTCCGCCACGTTTGCAACTTCAAGGTTAGCCAATGCTACAATTCGGTCCCTCTTTGGAATCGTCCGAGTCTTAGGGTTTGTTCTACCTGACGTAGAGGCAAATACGACGACATTAACATGAACTTGAAGTGGACGTCGTTTTTCCAAAACCCACGTTGTTGCCCAACAATCCTCATACTTCTTCTTGTGGTTTTTGAATTGATTTCTTGGCTCCCAGAATTGGATAATGAACTTCCCATATCCCGCATGCCCTCTTTCACAATTGACTGCTGAACATGCTCTCCCTAAGCAGAGGAGATATATTTCGGGGTCAGAAGGACGGAGTAGGATCCATGATCCCGCTCCGACATCTCGCCATGGATTCAAGGCGTCCTTCGCTCTCTCTTTCCTTGGGCCACAATAAAGTTGAGGTTCGTCATCTTCACGTGTGACATCTCCACTGGTAATGAGGCACAATGGAGCTGGATCTGTGGCTCTCCAATCATGAATTGGCTAGAAGCCTTCAACCAAGGCCGCAGGAGTGGGAGGAAGAGGTTTCTCTACTTCTGCAAGTATTCCATTCCAGTATTCGATATAAGGTGGAAAATCCTTACGAAAGCCCATACTTTCAAGCATCCCACGTTCTGAGAATTCTACATAACCTCGAATTCCACACTTGATGAACGACCTCTTATCAAGGGCTTTGGAAACATTCTCTCTTGCCTTCTCTGGATTGCCTGTGGAAGAAGGAACTTCATCGCCCCACAACCGCCTGAAAGGTACAGGATTTGGGAGCCCGGAAGGTAGCATCGGTTTTCCGTCAGCATCCTCCTTCCAAAGACGGATAGCAGGCTTGTCTCTGGGTAGCCAGTGCGCATGAACTGCAAGTTCCTTAAATCGCATGATGGGCCACCCTTCTTCATCTATGTAGAATTTAAAGAGGTGCATCTCTCCTAAGCCAACAAGTCTGTCAGCACCATCACGAATATAACCATGGACGAAAGATTTGAAATCAGCAACCTCTTGAACAAACTCGGGCATAAAACCCAAGTCCTGCGACTGCATGAAGGACATCATCAAATCCGCGACAATATAAGTATTCTGGCTCTTCAAGGTCTTGGATAAGTGGCTAAAGTAAGCATCAATATCCTCATGCGTGTGCTCGACTAATAAGAAACCAACTTGGATTTCTTTGAACACCCTTCGATAAGTCAACATCGATAAGAACGCCATGAGAAATTGGTTCTTATTGTCCTTTGCAGAGTTGTCAAGCTGCAAATATAACTTTTTTGGAAGGGGGACGGGTACAGTCGAGTTATTCGTTACCGGAGGTAAGAGCTGAATACATTTGGACTTCCATCTGAGCATAGCTTCAAAGAAAGAATTGGCCGGCTCATGGGGAATAATTCTACGTGATTCACGAATGGGTGGTTCCTCGAGACGCCGAAGCAATCTCGCAAGGGAGGAGATAGTGTAATTAGAGTCTCATGGCCACAAGTCAGTGGAGTAGTGAGCATAGGCACCATCTCCATGACCGTAGGTGACCATACCGGTGACGTTCATAGGGAACTGACCTAAGGGTAATGTGAGTTTGGTAGAAACTCGCATACGAGGAATAGCTGTCTTGGTTGTATCCATTTTATCTTGGATAATACAAAGAATATCGCCCTTCTGCCGCTTCAACTCCTCTCTCCAGGTATGGTACACACGCCTACACGAAGCTTGGAGGTTGCAGTGGGTTTGTTTCTGCTTCACGAACGAATTATATTCAGCGGAACCCTTAACTGATCTGTCGATGTACTGCAATAGAGTGTCACAGAGGGTGCACTTTGCAAATGAACTCCCAACGGGTTTAACCGCAACATTGTTGAAGTGCTCCCTCCTGATTCTACTAACAGCAGATTGCGAAACCGCGGGCAACCCGCATTGTAGATTCGACTACAAAAGAGTCAAAACATTGAGTGTGTCAGGTGAGTGCCCAGTGAGAATTGAACTTAAATCAGATTGAGGATAACCACAGAATGGGAGGACTGTAAGATTGTAGCATACCCTTGGCAATCGTAGGATCCTACCATGAACTAGATGTAGAGAGCAAAGATAGAGGGTCTTTTAGGACATTATCATAACCATGACGTGCTTAAAGTACACGTGAATGTAGATAAGTGGTTCATGTGGTGTACTATGTAGAGTAATACCTCTGTGGCGTCAGCCTGGATCTTCTTCCAACTATGTCCAGAGGGCAGAAACTTTAGAGTGTCCATCTGCCCTGGTACTGTCAACCTCATCTGATTGGGCATGTGATCAACACTCTCATTGATGATAGCCGTAATCGTACCAAGTGCTTTGCATGGTTCCAAGGCGGGGTCGTTTGACATCTTTGTTCCCGTGCGTAGAGGAAACGATACCCTTCTTGTACTGGTCCATATATTCGTGAAACGTTGATTCCGGTATGCCATGGATTTTGTACCACGCTGTAGTGCAGATATCTTGACCTAGTAAAGTGACATACTTTCGTTTCCGATTGTTGCCCACATAGCGTAATTGTCCACCTACAGACCTTGCATAATCCCGGCGTTCGTCAAAGTCCTTCAGCCAAAACTTGTGGCGAATGAAAAGGGTATCCTGGGGCTTGATTAAGCGTACGCATTCGTCAGAACAACATGATTGCAAACTCACTACTTGAATCTCTTCCGGCATTGTCTTTTTAGCGAACGCGTTGAGCTTCTCTTTAGTCCGCTTTTTGCGACGAACAAACCGGTATGGTGCTTTTGGGCGGCCACCAAGGTGCGCATTCGCGTCTGGTGCGTCAGGAAGACGATTGAAATGATCGAGCGTATCGCTAAGACTATGTCCTCTTTCGAATGCGCAGTCGGAAATGGGCCACCTCCGATGACTCATAATGTCACTAGGATCTCTAATGAAAACGTCGAATAGTGTGGCGCCAATGTTCCCCTCCCCCAAATTACTGTTTTCGAATGGCTCATCCGGACAGACGCAATTAGTGCGACCAGAGGCCATAAGATCCCCATCACCGTTAAACCGCTTCACAACCTTCCCCACCCACTCTGCCTGAGGTACAAAAGGAGAAGTGTTTGTCGAGCCAAAAGTTTCGCCTAAGTTCGAAGTCATGACAAGGCTTGCTATCTCCCAGAGAATTGTTCTACCAATTGATTCAGCCAAGACAGAGATGCCCTCCTGCATTGGATGAATGAGTAGACTTTGCGCCCATGCATGTATCTCAACAGGTCGAAGAAGAGTCAATTCCGCGAACGTGAGATCAATGTCGACGCCAAGCCAACACCCAGTAGGAACGGCTTCAATGATAATGGCATGTCCAACGACGCCATGTCCAGGGTAGCAAAGTAAAGCACTCATGCACGGTTACGCTCGTCATTGGCTTCAACATCAGGGTAAACGCTCGTAGAATCAGTAAACTCATCATCCGGTCCGCAACTTGAAGACATCGAAGGCAACCGGAGTGAAAAGGATCCAATAAACCTTCGATTGGCCCTGGTCTTCGTCCTCCTGATGAATAAAAAATTGTAAGAGACAAATCTACAGATCAAGCCTGATGACACTAGATCGTAAGATCCTACGATGAACCATGATTTCATGCTCACCCCTGATTTCCAAGTTCTGCGATCACCCTAGAGTATCAACAAATCGATCGTAAGATCCTACGATTGTTCGGTAACTCTTAAACGATCCTAGGCGATAGTAAGATCCTATGATCATCCGAGATTATCTACAACATCCACAGTCCTCGTTGGATACCGAACCAAAGAGATCGTAAGATCCTACGATCATTCCAGAACCCGAGTTTGATCCTCGGTGATAGTAAGATCCTACGATCTTCCAGATTACTCGGCTACCGTCAAACCCCATTTTCATCCACCACAAAATAGATTGTAGGATCATACGATCTTAACATGACCCCTGACCAATTATCAAGGATAGTACTATCCTACGATCATCCGATATTATAATAGGACCACCCAAGATCGTAGGATCATCATGACTGTACGGAAAGTACGTTTACAAACACAGTAATAGCTACTGAACTAGTTCATTTTAGCAATGGCAAAAGTTGTTTCCACCACAAGTATGAGTAGTTACAAAATATGATATAGACTAATTTAAAACAACAAATACTTTACAAACCAGCGCAACACTTTCACAATTAGAATTAGTTTAGAATCTATGATTCTGACTCACTTACAACAGCATCAACTCTAAAAACCATCGCGGCACTTGCATTTCCAAAATATTTGAAAACCCCAATGCGTAGAGAGTGGAGGAAGGAGACAGTACCGTAGATTGTGATGAAACCGGAGAGAGAGGGATCAATACTGGCAGAGGGGCAGTAATGAAGTGCTCGATTAACTTGAGAAGCTCAGATCAATGTGATTGTGACGCTCACATTGACGTGAATGTGACGCTCACATTGACGTGAAAGTTAAGATGAGCTTACAGCTTAAAGCTCGCTACCTAAGCTTGAGAGAACATGACGAAGAGGTGTCGAAGTAGGTGAAGCCCAAGCTCGACTAAACACAAAGACGATACCGCATTATTGACGCTCTAATACTCCAAGTATCTTCAAAACAGACACAAAGCTCTCAGTTCTTGGGCAAATACAACTCTCTCACACTCTAACTCTGTTGGGAATGAACTCATAATGCTTGAACACTAAAAGCAGAGCAACCTCTTCTTGATCTAAAGAAAGCGGGAAGTTCATCAAGAACAGGTTGAGTCCTTGGCAGGGATAGAATCACAATCATTTTCAAGGACGTGGAAAGCTGTACGAGTGTCACTTTGAATGTAATTATTTCCAAGACGGAAAATGACAACAACGGAGACAAGATAAAATATTTTAGTGAAATTGTTCTTGAATTGTGGGAACGTCCAGTGATCATGAAGAACACACGTGTTTCAGTAGTAATCATGAACTTACGACAATTCGTCATGGTTACAATCATTAACCTATTAGACTAGGTAAATAGTTCAGGGTTCTAGGTTCAGGGTTTAGGGTACAAGATAACAGACTCAAGCTTCCAGGTTTAGGGTTCTAGGTATAGGGTTTTAGCTTCAGGGTGTTAGCTTCAGTATTTGGGGTTCAGGTTTCTAGGATTAGAGTTTCAGGCTTGGGATTTTTGGCCTCAGGGTTTTGGGTTTTTAGCCTTAGGGTTTGGGATTCATGGTGGTTGGTTTGGGGTCCTAGGGTTTAGGGTCCTAGGGTTTGTAGTCCTAGGGTTTGTCGTCCTAGGGTTTAGGGTCATAGGATTCAAGGTCCTAGGGTTTAGGGTTTAGGGTTTAGGGTTTAGGTTTAGGGGTTCCACGTTTAGGATATTGGACTAAAATTCAGGGTTTAGGGTAATCCTAGAAACCCTTGTATAAATGATTCGTTGAGCTTAGATAAAACATTCACGTATTTTAAACTAAACATACAATAAATGTACTAGAATATAGCAAGACATACCTTTGCATTGGAGATTCAACTAAAATCTTTCATTTGGGGGTCATTTCAATATCTAAAGCTTATCATGCTTAAATACGACACCATACATGTAAATAACATGACCATTTTGCAATTTCTCAACCCTAAACCTAGGTGCACTAATGATCTAAAATAAAATTGTCATGTGTCCGTGGATCAAGCTCAACACAATTATAGGGAATTATAACTATTGTATACATCAATTCCTAGACCATGAATGTGAAATTTGAATTAACAATGATCAAGTTGTATTTATCCTTCAATAAAAATAAATTTGAACACATAGTAAATGTATGTATTGCCAATTCCTTGAGTGCTATGTATTGTTTCATCAAATAATTTTGTCCGACCATAGAATAAAGAATAAGTCTAATGAAAGATTGAATAGAAATATCTAGAATGAAAAAGAAAAATAAAGAAATAGAATGAAAGATTGAATAGAAAGAAGTGGAATAAGGAAATAGAATAAAGAAATAGAATGAAAGATTGAATAGAAAGAAGTGGAATCAAAAAATTGAATAAAGAATAAGTCTAATGAAAGATTGAATAGAACGAAGTGGAATCAAAACATAGAATAAAGAATAAGTCTAATGAAAGATTGAATAGAAATATCTAGAATGAAAAAGAAAAATAAAGAAATAGAATGAAAGATTGAATAGAAAGAAGTGGAATCACAAAATAGAATAAAGAAATAGAACGCAAGATTGAATAGAGATAAGTGGAATCAAATAATAGAATAAAGAATAAGTCTAATGATAGATTGAATAGAGCTAAGTGGAATCAAAAAATAGAATAAAGAATAAGTCTAATGAAAGATTGAATAGAAAGAAGTGGAATCAAAAAATAGAATAAAGAATGAGTCTAATGAAAGATTGAATAGAGATAAGTGGAATCAAAAAATAGAGTATAGAATTAGAATGAAAGATTGAATAGAAAGAAGTGGAATAAAAAAAATTGGTGTGTAGGGAACTAACCTCATGCCTAAGACAATGTTAAGAGGTTTAGAGCTTGTGTAGTGCAAGAATATCATACGAAGTGAAGTCTAAAGAACTTGTTATTTAATTTAATTTTCAGCTCCAAACTCTGAATTAAAATTGAATTCTTGATTAGACGTATTAGTCTTCACTGTATAGTAATGATGACTCGAAGCATCATTAGAGCTTGATGTAGACAGCAACTCAGCCGTCGTAGAGGAGTTGTCCGACCATCAATGACAGTTTTTGTTGTCTCTCCCCCTCCCTCCTCCCCTCTTCCTTCAGGATCTTGTTTTCGTCACAGTTTTCTTGTTTTCTGTCTTGTGATATGTTGTGATTTGTTGTGATTACTGTGACTGTATGCGCGTTTGTGAGCGGTGTGAGCGGTGTGAGCGGTGTGAAAGTAGTGTGCGTGTGAGTGCGATTCAACTTCAAATCGATGCAATTGGCAGATGCGACCTTACAAAAGAGTGCGACGCCTTGCAAGAAACAGTACTTCGAGGTAATAATTTCTTCTTAGAAACTCGATATGTATTAGAAATTTGGTGTTTTTAGGTCTTTGTGTAGCTGAGGATGTTCGTAAGGAGAATGTAGTTGTTTGGAGTTCTTCAACTGTCGATGTTTTTTAGACATTGAATAGGTGTTGTTGTTGTGACTCACAAGCTTCTAACACGACGTCTCGTCTACCGTGTAGGGCAACCAATTCACGAGGACGATAGGCCGATCCGGCAATGCAAGCGACTGGAGTGACCCGTAAGTTTCTATCCTTTCAATGAACTAAGTTTTTCTTTTCCGCTTTCTGGTTTAGATGATTTGTAGTATGATATGAATGATTGTCAGATTCTGGTTTTCATGTTAGGTTTACAAGCTGCGTAGTATGTGATGAGTGATTGTCAGATTCAGGGGTTCGTGTTAGATTTACAAGGTGCGTTGTATGTTATGAATGATTGTCTGAGTGAGGTTTTTATATTAGGTTTAAACTTTATAAGGTGTCTGGTATGTTATGAATGATTGTCAGATTCTGGTTTGCATGTTCGGTTTTTTAAGTGAGTAGTATGTTATGAATGATAATTAGATTCAGGTGTTCGTGTTAGGTTTACAAGGTACGTATTATGTTATGAATGATTGTCAGATTGAGGTTTTCATGTTAGGTTTATAAGGTGCGTAGTGTGTGCTGAATGTTTTCAGCTTTAGGATTCAGGTAAAGTTTGCTGGATCTGTACAATCTTTTGAATGATTTTCTACCAAGGCTTTCCATGTTCTGGTTTACAAGCTCTGTTGAATGATGTGAATGGTATTCTAGCTTTGGTACGCATACTCAGATTAACAAGCTTTGTAGTATGTCATGAATGTCATAACACTCATCGAATTTTACTGAATTGTATGTTAATCCCTTGTAGTCTGATATGCAATTTAGGGTTATTGTGTATGGTATGCAAACATTTCACAATCGATAGAATATAGATCTATTGTACATGTAAATGCACATAAACTTATCATAAGTTGTACATTGGTGTTGAAGTGCACCTGAAGTTCATTCGATCCTCATGGGGATCGTAAGATCCTACCATCGTCATGAGGATGGTAGGATCTTACGATCCCCATAAGGATCGTAAGATCATACGATCCCTTTTGGAATCGTAAGATCTTACGATACCCTTGAGGATCGTAAGATCTTACGATCCCAGTTAGGATCGTTAGATCTTACTATCCCGTTCAGAATCGTAAGATCTTACAGTCACCCAGAGCAGGGTTGTCTATATAGACGGATAGGGGCCCAAAGACAGCGGACGGACGGAAAGGACAGACAACACTTTTTGGCAGACAGTTGCGTGTAAAAAAAATTACAAATCCTAAATCAAATTTTCAACTTATCCCCTAGTAAAACACGTGTGCACGACACATCAAACGACTTTCCACGTCACATCAAGGGGCGGGCGCGTGCCTTCGGACCGCGCGCGCAACATTTGGGGCCGCGCGCATACCAATCTGGACCGGGCGCGTTCATGTAGGGCCGGGCGCGTTCCAATAAGGGCCGGGCGCGTACGATTTAGGCCCGGGCGCGTGCATACAGGGCCGAGCACGTACCCCTAAGGGCCTCGCGCATGCATTTCAGGGTCGGGCGCGTACGCATCAGGGCCGGGTGCGTTGCACTCAAGGCCGGGCGCGTACCGTCAAGGTTGGGCGCGTACCATTAGGGGCCGGACGCGCAGCGTCATGGGCCTGGCGCGTACCATTGTGGGTCGCGCACGCACCTGCCTATCGGCTGCGCGCGGTTAGGGGCCGGACGCGCGCGATCGAACACTGCGTCTGCCCCTCAAAAGGGCTGAGGTTTAGAGAATTTGAAAGAACACTATTGTACCAGGGTGCTCTAACATTAAAATTATTTATTTCAATGCGGTGCTTTCATGAATGGGCACTCCCAACACTAAGTACATATTTTAAAACCGCGGTACTATTGTACCATGCTATCACCACACCACTAAAGTCACTTTTAACTTGTAGTACCCTCGTGTCCGTCATCTTTTAATCATCTGAGCTTGGGGATTCTTCATTGTGTTTCCGCTTCCGTTTTGATCGGCGAACATTTTGGGGAAGAGAAAGCCCGCAAGGCACCACCGTATTGTCGCCAGGTACCTCATCGCAATCCTCATCGTCTGCATCATCGCCCGATGATGAGAAGTTCTCCGCTGCATTTTCCAAGACTGGTGCCGCGTACTCCTCAATCTCCTAGGCCAAGTTTCGTAATTGTAGCTCGGCTCCAGTAGTTGATGCGGCGTTCACAAGTCGTTTTACTCGGATATTCTTCCTTTTGTCTGTTACTCCATCCATGTTTTCAGAGCGGTTGCCTTTGGCCCCAATGACTCTCTCCGAGGTTCCACTTTGCCAATGTCCCGTGAAGAAAGAGAGAGTACCATTGTTCTCGCCCCTCCGTGTTCCTAAATGGCTGCTCATAGTAGAGGACCCAACCCTCGCGGAGGGAAGTTGTAGGGTTAGTATCGCACGCTCCACACCACCATTTGGGCCGAGTGCGCTACGGTGGACGGGTGGCCGAACTATTGTTGAAGAGGTCTTTTTTTCTACGCGTAAAAGAGTTCTTCCGATCGAAGCGGTACTTTGAGCACGTGGCCGCCGAAACAAATCTTGGAGTGGCATGTCTTCCTCTGAATCCGGTTCTATTGCTTGAGGCAAAACCGGAGAGCTTCTCACAACTTCAATGGACCCCGTGGTGGCCATTGGCTCATGGGATTCATTATCGTTTCCAGCACTGCTCACTTCGTTTCCATCGTGAGGAAATGTATCGTTTGTTGCAATGCCAATGCTATGACCGTCGATATCAGGGCCATTGCCACTAGAAGGGCCTGAGGCGCTAGAGCCGTTTGAGTTGGGAGACTGATTCTTCAAGATGTTGTCATCTCCATCAAGATTGCCCCCCAATGCCGACCCATCTTCCTCTGCCCTAGCTTCTTGGGCACGGTCTTTACCCGATAATTCTACTACAGTATGGACTGCCGCTGCGTCGACATCATCAAACACAAAAGGATCCACTGGGTCACCGTGGACGTTGTGAAAATGGTTATGTAGTGCATCTCCACCGTGCTCGTTGTTTGCAGAGTTGTCCCTAGGTGGGCTATGATCAGATACGGGGTTGTTGTCACCGGCAAGGTCTTCCCAATCGCCGCCCATCCAGTTGTAACCCTCATCATCCGACTCCAAGTCCTCGTCCTCTGTGTTTGAAGGAAGTCCCCCATCTGGATCAGACTCCTCCGAATGCACATCCTCCTCATACCATCAAATCGGGTCTGGTCGAGCACGTTCTCGGAGCAATCGACTATTCGTGTAGATGTAAACCAAATCTTCCGCTTTCTGCACTCCCAAGCGATTTCGGCTCTTACTATGCACGAACGAATACATGCTCCAATTACGCTCACATGACGAGGCCGAGCAGGTTTGTGCTAGTATACGCTTCGCAATGATAGGCAATGATTGCCCGCCCACGCGGTTCCACCATTGAATTCTTCATACTCCGTGATTTCGAGCATTACTGCCAAAAAAGACAATCCGAGTGGACCACAGAGCGTCATAACAACCTTATTTAGGGCCCTTTTGGCCTCACGACAATCCGAGTGGACCACAGAGCGTCATAACAACCTTATTTAGGGCCCTTTTGGCCTCACCATTGTTTTGAATTTGCAAGTTATTGGCTCGATAAGGATTCAATAAAGCCCCTGCATAATGGAGATCTGTTGTCATCATCTCCCAATGGACAAGGAATGATCCTTCGAGGCGAGTTGCAATTCCGTCAAGCATGTTGAACGGCGCATTGCGCAGCTTGAACACGTGCTCATTTAGCTTGTTCATGGTCACCCAAACAATTCCCATTGCCGGAGTGTCACCATCAAAAGTCCGCAATGCCTTTAGTACTGGTGCCATTACAAATTCAAAGTTAGTGCACCGATGCCAAAAAGTCTTGTCTAGAACGGTGGCTCGCACCTGCGATGCCTTCGCATGGGCACGGTGCCCGTTTTGCCTATCAAAAAGAGACGATACGTAGGATATCCATGTTGGGTCTATCACAACCATCTCCAGGGCATTCTTCACTTCCAACAGACGATGGATCATTATGTAATTGCATGCAAACCTTCTTGCTGTCGGCCACAACAGAGACAATTTTGGCGAAAATCGACGAAAAAGGGCCATGGGCACATGGTGGTTCCGGATATACAATGCAATTTGTTTCGCCTTCTGGACGAGGTCTGCAAACATGCCTTCCTTCCCCCAGTCCTCGAGGAGGAGGTCCAAAATATGTGCACAACACCCTTGAGTATATATGTGCGGGTACTCATCGTTGACCTTCTTCATTGCTCCCAACATGTTTGAAGCATTATCGGTGCACACTTGGACCACATTCAATGGTCCAACCTTACGGATAAAACTTTTCAATTGGTCCCCTATATATGCCGTAGATTTCTTCATACCCGTGGTGTCTATAGACCCCAAGAAGATATCACCCATTGGACATACGAGCATGATATTCATGAGAGGGCGATGTGTAACATTGTCCCACCCGTCCGAGCATATTGTTGCCCCATACTTGGCAATATCTACGCCGGTCTTCTTGTCCACAAGGTCTTTCACTTTTTTTTTTAGAGGCTCAATGTATGTCGTCCTCATGGCATTGTACGATGGCGGTGTATAATCAAAACTTGCCTTTGACGTTGCGAGGGTGGCCTTCATGAAGGCCGGATGTCTAACCACGTTGAATGCAACGTTTGCTTCATAAAAGAAATGTGCCCATAATTTGTCCAACTCTTTTCGTTTTTCTATTTGGTAAGCCTCTGGAAAGCTCCGTTGTCGTACAGATCTTGGTGTTGATGATGCTGCTTGGCTTAGAGGATTTGTGGACTGCGTGTTCTCCTCATTTCGAGTTTCCAAGAAACTACCTTGTTGGATGGATTGGCTAGAACAAGGTTTAGTGGAACATGTTGTTGGTGCGCTAGGAAGGCCAACGATCTCCGCCTCGATCATCCTAGTAGGAATAATATTCCCGCATCTTTTAAAACGGGCCTTAATAGCTGTTGGGGCCTTAGTGCACGAAGTCTTTGTCCATTGTGGATACCCATAGTGTGACATGCACCTCCCACGTTTGTATGCGAACGTGTAATTGCACCAAACACATGTCACTTGATCCTTCTTGTTAAATGTGTACCATGGGGCCCACTCCTTGGTTTGAGCCCTTTATTGAGACGACATCACAATAAAATTGGCGCGCAATGTTGTGCCAAAGAGAATCCGCCAAAAGTAATAGGAAATTGTGTGTGCATAGAAAATGTGGACCCAAAGGTCACTCACAAACTTGTAGATTCATGCAAGGAGCCCAATAAGGAGTTCCAGGACACGAAGCCAAGGATGTGAGGTGAGTCAAACACATCCCATATAGTTCTTATATAGTGCTGGAGCAGGAGCATCTGGGGTCGGGCGCGCACAAGGGTGGCCGGGCGCATTCTCTATGTGGCCAGGCGCGCACGCTGTTGGCCGGGCGTGCACGCTGTGGGCCGAATGCGCACGCTTCGAGCCGAGCGCGCACGCTTTGGGGCCGGGCGCGCAGAATGTTGAGGCGCGCGCACTGATTCGACAGTATATTAAAACATTGCAACACTTAACATTTTGATATGTAAAACATCTCATAAAAATCCACTAAATATACATGATGCCACTCAATTTACAAGGTTTTATTCAATATACAAAATATCGCTCAATATTAAATGGCAGTTACAAAATTGTAGAAAGAACATTGCTCTATGTACATTTCTAGCACAATTGTAGTTCTAAACTCCCCTAAAGCTGGTAAAAAATGAAAGAAGATTGTCTTTCTCCTGAACTCGTGCCTTCAAGTCTTGAATTTCTTCAAGACATTTCGCAACTTCATTATCCTTCTCATCGAGCTCTTCTCCTAGATCCTCAATAAGGTTCAAGCTTTCTTTTAGTCGCTTCACAACTCGAAGATAATCGTCACGACTCACCCAATCACCCTCCGTAGACTTTTTTTTATTATCTACGCCCTCCTCAAGTACAGCATCCGTCTTCGTGGCATCTCCGTCTTGTTGTGAAACCGACGGTTTAGGGTTTGACGCTGATATGATGGACAATTCTTGTTGCCTACGCACAGATTGATGACATCCAGTATCTAAGTCGTCAGATGAAGATGCGGACCACTCGATTGTTTGATCGAAGGTTCAACTTCCATGGTTTTGAAGAGACCTTCTCCTGGAAACTTTCGCACAAACGGTATTGTTAATCCAATGACTGGCGCCATCTTGAAGTGTGTTTGGATTTCCATTGTCCTCCAATCAACCGGTACGCCAAGTACCACCTCCGCGTAAACCATCCATAAAATTGAAATGTTTACCGAGTTGCGGCTCAATTTCGCCTCGTCGTAAATGTGCTGGTACGCTTGGATACAACGCTCCTTGAAGAACTCATTAGTGCAGTACCCCAAGCTGGCCCTGTTTGTACGTCGCATTAGATAATACCGCGAGTATGGCTAGGGGTGCCCCAACTGACACCATCCAATGTATTTTGCACATTGTGCAAATGTCCATGGAGTTGGAATTCACTCCCAACCAGAAAATGCCGTCATTTACTCATCCATCAACACGTGAAGGTGCTTCTTCTGCTATGAGCGGGCGTGACAAAAATCACGTTGTCGCTTTCCGTGGGGACTGCTAGTAGTAGATGGTTGTCCAGAATCCATGGTGACGAGGTGGAGGAATACGAAGGTGGCAAAATACAAAGGTGTCAATAGACACCGTAAAAAACTTCCCAAAAGTGCCAAGCAAGCAGGCGCCACGTGGCAGTTGCAGGCCAAAGCGCCTAGGAAGTGGGGTGCGTAACTTTGAAATCTCATATTTATAGTAAATTAGTGACCTATGGCGGGCGCATACGACCAAGAGGCGCGCGTATGCGCGAGGGCTGCGCGCGTACGCAAGAGGGTTGTGCGCGTACGCTAGAGGGTTGCGCGCGTACGCTAGAGGGTTGCACGCGTACGCTGGAGGGCTGCGCGCGTACGCGAGAGGGGTGTGCCTTGAACTTGTGCCTTGAACTTGACATACAATACTTCTACTTACTTATAACCTAGTGCCTTGAATTTATACTTACTTATACAATACTTATACTTTCACATACAATACTTAATACTTATACTTACTTATTCAATACTTCTACTTACTTAGGCACACAATACTAATGCTTACTTAATGATTTTTTGGGGAGAGTTAGTACCTTCAATTAGCATGGAAAATGATTAGTATGGCAAACTTATACTCATATTAAGATATAATATGGATAATTTTTATGGTAGAATGCCATCTCTTATCATTTGGAAGGCCGTTGCTATTAGTTACATATAATTCAACCAAGAATAATAATGTTGCATTAATATTGGGATTTTGTTACCTCCCAAATCATTTATTAAGCAAGAAAGTAACATGATTTTTATTGTTTAGTCTTATGATTGACATATTTGAGACAAAAATTTAAGTTTTATTCTTCAACACATGATATAAATTCCAGTACAAAAAAATTCTCGATGATACTATAGACTATTGTAGTCGGTTATCAAATATTAGACAAAAGTGAATTTAATTTATCGACTGGGGTGCATGAAGTTGTACAATCATGGAAGATCATAACACATTCATCAAATATATAATTTAAACGTATACAAGACTGTATAGAACATTCACATTATTACATCTAGCCAAATTATAAAACATGCTGAACCATACAAACTTGATTAACGTCAGAGATAAAAAATATTGTTTCGAACTAAAGCCATTTACAAATGAAGTGCAATTTACAAAATTCACAAGGTCTATGATTTCAAAATGTTACAAAATTGCCCGTTTATCATTCATGGCACTACTTCCATTGCTATCAAATTCTACGACTTTAAAGTAAACACCAACTTCGCGTATTCCTGGATTTGATTGTCCTTTTCTTGGAGTATAGCGCGTAATTTTTGAAGTTCTTTTTTGTTGCGGTTGGCTTCTTCAACCAGATTCTTGTTTTCCTGTATACTCTGCTGACATTTAGCAAGAAGTTGAAGATGAGCCTCTCGTCCAATTGGAACATCATCAAAAGACTCTAGGTTTTCATTGATGTTCTCATATGCAACCGCGTCCATCTGAGTTGGATCTTCTTCCTTGCCGGAATCTTCTCCAGTTGTCGGTGTTTCTTGGAGAGCAGAATCTAGCCAATGGCATTTAATAAAGCCCTCAATCTCCTTGCAAATAGATGGGTCGCATCCAGTGTCCGAGTCGTCACTGGAAGTGTTTGACCACACGACTTCCTCGTTTGGAACTTCAACTTCCTTCGCCTTTTTTCCTAGAGCTTCGCCCAAAAACTTGCGCTCTATTGGTAGTGACGCCGTGGATACTGGTGTCATCTTGGAGTTTGGTTGTATTTCCATCGTCCTCCAATCGACTACTACTCCGAGTATAATCTCAGCATACACCATACGTAAAGTGGATAGATTCACCTCGTTACGGTGAACCTTTGCCGTGTTGTAGATGTGCTGGTACGCTGGGATGCACCGTTCTTTGAATACTTCATTGGTATAGTAATTTAAATCACCCTTGTCGTGTTTCCGAAGTTGCAAATACCGCGAATGCG
Organism: Bryoerythrophyllum caledonicum; assembly: GCA_963971425.1. Classification (NCBI taxonomy): domain Eukaryota; kingdom Viridiplantae; phylum Streptophyta; class Bryopsida; order Pottiales; family Pottiaceae; genus Bryoerythrophyllum; species Bryoerythrophyllum caledonicum. Next base: position 19,543,478 of record OZ020514.1, read on the forward strand.
GCCACATTCGTCCCAAATGACACCAGGCAATGTACTTTGCACACTGTATAAATGTCCACGGACTTGGTACATCTCTCCAGCCTCGAAATGCCTTCAACTCACCATCGATGAATATGTGAATGCGTTTCTTCTGCATGTGGTTGCGTACTCGTCTTGCATCACGTTCTCGTTTCTTCATTTTCTTCTCGGAAGCCCGAATCTCAGAAGGCCCACTTGAGTCCATGCTTGAAACTAGCGTGAAGGGGCACCGGGAGTAAAAGGGTGTCAATAGACACTGGGATCCACTTCCCAATAGTGCTTAGCAAGCAGCCGCCATGTGGCAGTTGCAGGCCAAAGCGCCTGGGAAGTGGGCCCATCATGCCACAATTCCCAAACTTAAAGCAAGGCGCGCATGCCCCCCGTAGGCCGTGCGCGTATGGGATGGAACAGTCTCGCGCGTATCAATCATGGTCTCGGGAGGAGGAACAGAATGGCCGGGCGCGTCCGAATGGGGTCGGGCGCGTGCGCTGTGAGGCCGGGCGCGCGCGAATAAGGGCCAGGCGCGTGCCTTTTGAGGTCGGGCGCGCACGAATAAGGGCCAGGCGCGTGCCTTTTGAGGTCGGGCGTGCACGCTTTTAGGCCGGGCGCGCACGAATAGTGATAGTGGGCGCGCGAATGGGGACTGGGCGCGTGCGTTCAAAGGTCGGGCGCGCGGGCACAGTGGCCGGGCGCGTGCACGGTGGAGCCAGGCGCGCACGAACTAGGACCATGGAAAGTTCAGATGTTGCAAATTGGATTATCTTAAATGTTACAAACTAATTTCAATGTTTCAAAGGAGATGCAAGAAATGGGTCAATGCTTTAAAGATGTCCTTATATTTATATTGCACATGCAAATTTTGCAACATACAAAATGGTTACAAATGCTATGCTTTCATCTTGCATTCTATTTGCATATACTCCTGTTCATCAGACATCGGCTCCACTTGGTTCACCACTTCCTGAGGCCCCATCATCCAGCAATTTACGAGCCGCTCGCGTCCTCCGGTGAGGCCCATCCGCGTTTACCAGAGCACGTAACATTTTGGAGTTCCGAAGTGCTTTAAAAGTCTTCATAGTCGCCGGACTATGTTCCTCAAGAAGGAAATCAGTAGCTTCCTCCTTCCAAGTTTCCTTCCATTGCGATTCTTCCCATTGCATCGCATTGCGAAGGTCAAGATCAGTGGCCTCTCCCAATTCTGACACCACACGTCTCTGGTGATTCCACAATTTTCCATCTGGACGTCGCCCGAATTGAAATAGATTCCGCGTAGCATCCCAATATCCGCCCATGACTTGGTAGAAGAAGTTTCGTTTACCAACATGGTCGGCGATGGTTCCCGATATGAGCTTCTTGGCCACTCGTATAATTTCTTCGTGGTCATTCTCCAAACCAAATTGCGTGCTTACACTGGACCTATGTAGTTGGTGGCACTGCGCACGCCAATTCCACCCCAAATCTTCTCCCTACTTTTGAGCATAGGCACCCCTAGGCGCATTCTCCGGGTTCTGCTCCCAACTAGGTGGCATGTAGGCGGTGAGGCCAAACACTTGATACAAGCGCTTATGAAATGGTGCTCTATACTTTGCGCAAAACCTACATGTCAAGATACCACCTAGTAGACACATCGGATGGTATAAACACCGACATGTGCCAAGAGCATATGCACCTTCTGGCCCGAAAGGATTTAAACAAACCGGGCAAGCATCTTCATTTTGCGTGAAGCTTGCTGGTGTTGGCCATAATTTGCGTGGTGCCACGTTTGCGCTTGGTTGAAGGGCATGAGAAGACATAGCCTCTGCGTGGTCCCACTCCAACTTTGCCCAGTCAATAGATTTACCATCTGGCAACAGAGGCAATTCAGTTGGAAACATCTCGTCGATGTGAGCCTGAGATGTGGGTCCAAAGTCACGGCGCGTATTATTCGTCAGATATTCGTTGTCAATCTTCTTGAATTCTATTGCCATTTGCCTCGCACGGTCAACATTCAACATGCATGCCACCTTCCATTGATAGTACTGCTCGCCCACCGATCTAATCCTTTTTCGAAGGATGTCGTTTGCACTACGAAGCTGAACAAGTTCCGTGTTTGGATTAGCTGGGGAAAATGAAAGAGAATCCTCGGTGCCGATGGAATCTACAAATGGTTGCGCAGCTACAGTCGGCGGCGGTAGAAAAACCAACGCACAACTAGCAAAGCGGTGACGCGGTGGTCTTGTCTGGGTCTCTAGCAAGCAGCTAGTAATGTTGCCAATAACATTGGCGATCATTGTCTCGTCCACACCTCGAGCAACTTTGCCAATATTAGCCTGGCTGGCAACACGTTCTTGACGCAATTCTTCTATCTCGGTTGCCTACTTGGTGATAATATCAGCCTTTTCACTGGATTGCAGCTTGAGGTTTTCAATCTCTTCTTGGAGACGTTGAAACATCTCATCTTTCAAGCTGATAGTGTCCAACAACTCCTGGTGAGCATCGACGGTCGTACTTCCGGACCCTGATGCTATAGCTTGGTGTTGGAGGTGGTGACTGCGACATCCATCATTGGCATTTCATCCACAACATGGATGGGTTCTTCATCTCCAACACCCTCAAGCCTCGCACGGGGTTCATCATCGTTAACAAGATTTACGATTGGTAAATCTACCTGGCTACCTCCTTGAACTAATAGACGTCCTCCTTGATGGAGCTTCACTCGTTGGCGCTTTTTCCGTGACGCACACGCCACTAGAGAGGTCGATGAACGCCGACCTATACGTCCATCTGAGTCCAAATCCGGTGATGAATCTGACTCTACTGGAGCTACTTCTTCTAGGCCATCCGTTTTCTATGGCTCTAGTGCCATAAAAGGAAACACTGGATGTTGCTCCCTAGGCACATCGGCATGCATCCACACCCTCAGCATTTTGGGAGTTTTCCACACAGTCCTCGAATCCACTCGCTTATTAAGAACGACCTCCGCATATACCATGCGAGCGAGATAGAGGAGACAATCATTGCGGGCATGAATTCGAGCTCGTATAAGTATTGGTGCACTTGGAGGCCACGAGCTCGAAACGCCTTATTGATGCAATACTTCAAATTTGCCTTGTTTGCGCGACGATTTATTAAATGGCGATGTGGAGGAAACATCTTCGACAGATGGCACCACTCGATGTAATCCTCGCAAGTGACAGACGACCACGGCGATGGCTCATCTTGCCAACCCACAAATGCAATCTTTGCTAGATTGTTGAACACATGCATCCGTTTCTTCAAGAGCTTCCCGTGCCTCGCCCTATCTCTGTCTTTTCCCCTCTTCCTCTGCGCGGTGGACATTGGAAGCTGTTGTTGGGCATCCGGCTCACTCTCACTCTCCATAGCCGAACACTGTAAAAAAAATCTACCAAAATGTTCGTTAACTACGCTAAGCTCGATCGGAAAAAAAAACTAACAAAAATTACCACCTTGGATTTCAAAATAATCCAAGGTAGCGCTGTTAATTAATTAGAACGGTGATCGATGCGGTGATGCAATACGTCGTATGGATGTGTGCAAATCTGGAGCCCCAATCGAAGATCACGCAATCTGCCACCTTAAAAAGATAGTTAAAGGCCACGATTTCCAATTGGAGTTTGTGAGATGGGCTGGGCGCGCGCGACCGTTTATACTAGTGGGCCGAACGCGCACGCGGCATGGGAATTGCGCGCATGCCGTATGGGGACGACGCGCGTACGTTGGAGGGCCGGGCGCATACCCTGGAGGGCCGGGCGCGTGGCGTCTTGGTCAGGCGCATGCAGACGCACATGCGAGGCTAGGGTTTTCCATTTCACTAGAAATGGAACAGATTCTAATATCAATTACATAGGCTCCTCTCAAGTGGCTCCTTGTCCTAGTACTATTCGTACTTTGCTAGGAACTAAGAGGGGGGCCACCACACATTGGGTCCGAGGGAGGTTTTGTTTTTTTTATAAAATTCTAGTTTGTGTAGGGTTGTGATTATTGCAATGGCCACTAATCGTTATACTGGAAAGCGGCCAGCGTATGTTGATTTAGATGCTCCAGATGCATCTGAGCTTCCACCTACTAGCATTGCAGAGTCGAGCTGCAATCCTTCCGATCCACCGAAGGCACCGTCGAAAAGGGCGAAGCAAAAAATGTCTACGCATGAGAAGGATGCCGGTTATCCACCAAAGGAGTATACCGCATTTCTTCGAGGTGTGGCAATACAATACTACCGTCGATGGTGTGAAACTGACCTGGTGCAATTCCGTCAAGTTTATTTGGCGAAGGGAGAGCCAAGAATCATGTGCCTACAGGCCGACCTTCAGTCAAAATTCGAGCGCGCTCTGGAGAGTCCTGAATCGTTCAAGGATGCATATGGCATGTATCACTATGTCTCATTCATGGAGAGAGTAATCACTCAATGTACAAGTAATGCATCGCATGTATTCCATTGTGAGGTGAAATAACCTCACGGGGGCGAGCATCAGCCATGGGACTTGGAACTCCGCAAGTTCCTCGAAGGTGTGAAGACCACCATCGGCAGGTTTTCAAGCTCTCGTACGAGAGGTATGCCTTGAAATGAACAAGCGATGTAGTCAGCCATGGAGGCGCATATGTTGCACAGCGTGCAATTCCTTCCAGAAGATATTGGAGTTTATGGACTTTCTGGATATGACGTCGTTGGTGGATACGGAAAGGTTCGGAAGGTCTGCATTGTGGGTGTGCGAGCCATTTCGGCATACATGGAGTTTTCCGGGAAAATGCCAACGGCGTCTCATTCGAAGGAGAAATTTAGACAACGGTCTCACGAGGCCATGATATGTCATGTTGCACACCTAGGAGTTATAAAGTTTTGGGCGGTGAATACGAAGAATATGGAGGCGTACACATTGTGGTGGAATGGTGGTAGCTGGGCCCATTTTAAAACCGTCGATTCAAAGGCAAATCCGGCGGCTTCGAGCAACTCAATCCTTTCAGCTCCATATATTTGGGCGGAGGATACAACACAAATCTTAGCCTTCCGGAAGAATAGAGCAAGACTTGCCTGGGCTTTGATGTGCACCATGGCCTAAGTCCACAAGTCAAATGTCATTCACAATGACATCGCTCCCACAAACGTGCTTCTCCACTTTCCTCCAGAGAAACCAGGGTCCGTCTTCATTGGCGTTTGTGATTGGGGAATTGCGAGCCGAGTATCACACGAAGAGCCATCAAAATATGGATTCCGGACGGACACAGAGCTTGACAATCAACGCCGTAGATGACATTGGGTAGCTCCAGAGTTGTTTTACAAATTCGGCCCACAAGATTCGGAAACGGCATTGGATGTGATGCAGCGGCGTCACCAATACACCCAACTCGCCGATTCGTACTCCGTTGGGTGGATGGCTAGAGCGATTTGGGAGAAAAAATGTGACTCAACATTCTTCAAAGCAACCGTCAACTACGCAGCTTTTCAAGTGAAGATCGAGAAATTACTGGAGCGAGATCCCCTCAAACGTCCAACACTCTGTAAAGTGGTTGACGAGCTAATGGCTAAACCATTCAACTTTGAAGTTCCGGGCGCTTGCTTCCGCTATGAGATATAGATATTTTGACTTAGCGTATTGATAGTGAAGGTTTCAATTGTTGATCATTTTGCAATACGTACTAGCATTGTGATGTAACGGTGTTTTTTGCCCATCTCGTGATAAATAAAAGATTAACATTTTTCATACACATTGCGACATGAAGCTCATGTATGTTAAGAAGTGAGAGAGCGCGCGCGACCCCTGAATTCAATACCCGTACGTGCGCGACCCCAAAGACCACGCGCTAGGCCCAGCCCCCTCCACGAACGCGCCCAATCCTCCCCCACGAACGCGCGTAGCCCGTCTACGAACGCGCGCGACCTTGGCGGACGCGCCAGCCCCTCCAAGTATGCGCATGGCCCTTCACCGCGCGCGCCTGACCACTTGCGGTACTCGCGCAATCCTCCCTGCACGCGCCGAGCCCCTCACGGTACGCGCCTGGTCGACCCCTGTACGCGCCCGGCCCAACATGGTACGCACCTGGTCCTCCCCTGTATGCGCCTGGCCCCTTTAGTGTACGCCCGACCCATATCCGCATGCGCCCGGCCCCTTCAGTATGCGCCCGGCCCATCTCCGTACGCGCCCGACCCTTTCACGCGCCCGCCCCCTGTCTGCACGTGCGCGATCCTATTGACGACGTGTCAGCCACGTAGTCGCCTTCGTGGCAGTGGGTATATTGGTTTACCTCGAGTCATGGTCAAACTAGGGTTGACCCTTATCGGACGGACAACAACCTCTACCGGACAGACATCCGGACGGACGGACACTACCGAACGGACGGACGGCCGAACAACCCTGACCTGGAGGGATCATATGATCTAACCCAACCCCTCAGGTCTGCTTGAAGCAGAGGTCCCCTCGGAGATAGTAAGATCCTACGATCCATTTCACAGTGTACTCTAGTTATCACATCTTCTTCTGTATCCATTGGTAAATGGGATAGTAAGATCTTACGATCCCCCTGTGTTCTGTATGAACTAACCATACAGATGGTAGGATCTTACGATCCTCAGTTCGATGGTTGCCCGTGATTTGAAAGCAAACCGTTGATACTTGAGTTTCTTTTCAGACTACTAAATTTATGCATTGGTTTGGTCAGGGAAAATATCATCGAACTCGAAGACGTGAACCCCGACTAGTGTCCTGTGAACCTCTATGATGTTGTTTCGTGTGGGTTGAGGAACATAGAATGTAATCTAGTTAGTGATCTTCAGTCCACCGCTTTCTTTATGGCCGACAAAGTTGTGGCATGGAGTCTTCATTGGACGCTTGATCGCAAACAAAAAAACATTCTGATTGCGCCAGTGTTGGCTATTACAAATGCCGCAGCTCTTAGAGGTCCTTCATACAAATTATCAACGATGAACATGGAAGTACTAGAGCTAGTGCACCTCACCGCCACCATTTTTGTAATTGTCATCTCCGAGTTTGTGGCGAGTTCGGGCTGTTACAAGGTATATGGCTTAGTCATTGACAAAGTAGGTTTGGTTCCTGCACTAAACGAATTGGTCAAGGACTGGGGATTCACTATGTTGAATTTTAAACCCAACATTCGAAGGATTGTCCAAGGTTGGAAGGAGCTGCAGTTGAATCAAGATTCTTACAATAGAGACCGACAAAAAGCAGCTCCGCCTACACCTCCTAAGAAGAAGCGATTGTCTTCACTTCTTGCGGCGGAGGGGCCGCCAAAGAAGAAGTCACAGACTCGGAAGTAGTCGGACCCCAAGGTGGACGAACTGACACTAGCGAAGGCAATGGGGATGACAAGCAAGACCATCGTAGGGAAAACCGCAAAAGAGTTGCAGCTTGTGAGGACTCTGTACCAAAGAGAGTTCTCGAATCTTCATATTTTTGGTAAGAAGCCAATGAAGGTGTCCCCGCAGGACCCCGTTGATCTGGTAGTGGACATTGACCGCCTTCACCGAGCTTCTGCAGGTACTGTCATTTATCGACCACTGGATAAAAAGCGAGCATTACAGCTCATTGACCAGAAGCGCACGATGCCATTTCAAGCATCACTACAGCATCTATACTTGATGCCAGTGAAGGGACATTATCCAGTCCGGAAAGAAGATTTCAAGAACGTGCCACACGATGCATACGAGTTTTTCAAGGAGCAACCAACACTGAAGGACATCGGTCCAAACACACACTATGTGGTTATAGGCGGGCAACATTGCGTGGCTGCGCACAGAGTCCACATTGAGGAGGGTAGTCTCTCAGAAGAAGATGAGAGAGATGCCAAGAGCTTCATCATAACAATCTTCTGGCAGGATCCCAACGACTGGAACTTAATGCTATACTAATCAAGGGTCCTCAACCAAGATCTTGCTGGCGTTAGATCAGAGGGCAACTATCTAACCCTTCAGGGTCTAGCGCGTAAGAGCTGGGTTTCAGCCGGTAGTCCAGCTCCATCCAAGAATGGATTGGCACACTCCAATGAGTTCAAGGTGAGTCACTGAAACATTATCCATCACGTTAATATTTGACTTACCGATTCATATACAAGGTATTGATTGATCGTATAATCTTACGATCCCAACTCAAATAACCACATGGTCGTCAGGATCATAGGATCCTACCATCTCCAAATTTATGTGTTTCAGTTCTCACTCCCCATATCCTTGTAGGCCTGGTCTGACAAACTTTCGGCACTGTTTTCCAACTCGGATTCAAAGATCGTTGAAGACAGCAACACAAGAATCCCAAAACATCCTCTTTTGTTTGTGTCGGAGCCTATTTTCCGGATTTGGTTACAGATCCAGGAGAGCTGGGTACTTGGACTTCTTCCCGATGCATTCGGGGTAACTTCGAGCTTTGTCTCAGGTGTTGACAAGGACTCTGCAGATGACGTCAAGGACAACGAGGATAGGTCGAGGAAGGAGCGTTTGAAGCAGAAGCAACACTAGGCAAGGACTCTAAAATAGATCGACTTGATGCCACTTTATTTTATGTGGGATAGTGACATCGAGAAGATGGCCAAGTTGGTGATGGTGAAGAAAGTCTCGGTGAAGTCGGCGAAGAAGGTACCCGTCCTTCAAGGCCTCGAGAAGGCGTGTCAGACAAAGAAGAAGCATAGACTCATCAAGAATGAGTTCATGCACTACTTCTGTAAGAAGCCCCTGAGGTATAAGACATTGAAGGAAGTCTCGTATTTTGAGGATGATTATGTCAGGGCTGCAGCGGAGTACAAGGTCACCGAAGCCACCATCAAAACGTGGTTTGAGAAGGTTATTAAGGACCCTGCTGGAGAGCGCTTCTTCTTGAAGCAAGGATCCGCTTTAGCCCCCTCAAACAAGGAGGATGACTTTCCAACTATTCTGAAGATGCTCTTCGATCACTAGAAGGCCATCAAGGAGAACCGAGCTGAGAGCGCTCCAACCTCATCCGGATCGTCGCTCTCTGCAAAATATAAATCCGCCAGGATGAACACAAAATCTGGAGACCTGGCAAAGATTCTACTGTTGGGCAGTGACGAGATGCTGCAATGGACAAAGAAGGACGCGATGGTGGTTATGGTGTACTGCTTTGTCAATCGCAAAGAGAAAGGAAAACCTGATTTTTCAATCATGAAAGGGTTTCGCGTACTCTGTAGGCCATGGAGCATAAGGATGATAACTAGTTCAGGAGGGTCTGTTATTCAAGTGTGTTTATCATAGATTGGGCTGGAATGATGGATGTTGCCAATGCTGTAGCTGAGAGGGGCACGGTCGCTACACAAATGCTACCCTAGTTTCACACCCCCACTTTATATATTACCCAGGGGACGAAGGGCTTCGTGAGTCCTTCATCTCTTGAACCAACATTGCCCTTGTACTTCAACATTGTGTACGGGAACGACTTCAATTCTGCTGAAGCAGTGTGCTTCCGATCAGCTTCTGGGAATGAGATGCCGTTCCAGACAGTGATATCCGCAGTAGATTTTGAGGATGCTCTCAAACAATGGGCCCAACATTCTTATGCCAATTTCAATATCGACGCGGTTAGAAAGTTGATTGGCACATTGGGGGCTCGAAACAATCTTATTGTCAACATTGGTGGGGGTCCTTCGAGTACCTGGATTGGCCTGGTAAGATGACCGTAGGATCCTACGATCTCTTTACCTCATCTCTCAGTTTGTTCAAGTTCTCGTTCCACGCTATCCTTACATCGTATGAATCTATTTCCTGTCATCTAATACAGCCTACCACTCTCTGTTGCACACTAAAGGAGCACAAGTCATCAAAGTCGTCTTCTCCAAGGATGAAGTGACGAAAGCTGATGAGATAGCGAAGGATATCTGGGAAAGTGCTCAGACGCTGGCAATAGCCGTACCTGCCATGGCAGCCTTGACTGTGAGCGAGAGGAAGAAAAAGAAGATCGCAAGAGGCAAGAAGAAGATCATACCCTTATCTAGCTCCGAGAGAGACTCCTCCAGCGACTCGGACAAGGCACCCTCCGAGAAGGCCACTGATGAGGAGGCGGAGGACACCGAAGAAGAGGATCCGCCTTTGGACGACAGGCATTCGGGCAGGTCCAAGTCTCATCGAAGATTGCAGTTGCAAAACCAAGAGCAGATCAACTTGACTCCGCCCTCTTCTACACAAACCGGTGCCCATGAGGCGACCATTGTATGATACACACGCTTATTTTTATCTCTGTCAGTGGACAAACTGTTTCTAGGACAATTGTATATAACATTAACCATGTGAACTGATCAGCTATGTACTGTGGTTAATTTTCTGTTTGCATATTTGTTGTATTCATCATCATATCCCAACTCCATGCAGGGAACTGAGGAAGTTCATGATCGGCATCTGCGTACTTCATCTTCTGAGCGGCCGGTATGAATAACATTGCTCCGCTTGTAGTTTATAGAACTTGGAATATATGTATCGATGGATCCATTTTACGCGATATAGTCATCAGCTACTACTTGAAGAGTGCTTTAGGATTGTAAGATCCTACTATCCCTGCTCGTCTTTCGTTGTAGAGATTTATTCTTACCAGGTTCTGATCGTTGTAGTTATGCATAGATGCTTCGGTGCACAAAGCACTTTGTCCTACACCCCCTTTCAGCCATTTTGATGTTCAATTTTTCGTTAGTAGTTCCCGACTGGGACAAGAACTTGACTGACCTTATTTAATGGCCGCAGCTTTTCCAAATTTCTCATGACGATCATGTGCCGTCTACTTCCGCAGGGGCGGAGCATGTCTACGGCCATGGCAATTCTCTTATGCATGATATCGACCATGTCAATGCCAGCACAATATATGAAGAGGAGGATAGCAGCCTTCAGGCTCTAGTTAACGACTTGCCCGATGAGTGCCATGAGGACCTGAGTTGTGGAGGAGGTGAACTTCTGGAGGTGAGTTATGTTCCAGATTAGGAAAGGACAAGAAGAGAAGAGGAGGCGTCGTTGCTCGTGGAGGAAGAGTTTCTTGCTCCTCGAACCAGGATGACCGTCACGAATGTACCACCTTTAAAGCTGAGAAGATCGGACGTGCTTCATCCCCCGTTGTCCGGACCTACACCGATGGAGTTAGAACCATCATCTCATCCTTCCTCCAGCCAAGACTTGGAGACTACGACGGATCCTGAGCAACACTCCGCCGCGAATACACTTGCTACGTTACAGGACATTGATCCGACTGTTTCACCCCTAGTAAGTAAAGCGCCGTTCGATAGGGAGCTTGTCATAGGCATATTCGAGGAGGCTAGTCAGTCACTACAGGCCTTCAGCCCTCCTAGGAATGTTTCGAATACACCTATTGTTGAGGACTACTTGGATGACCCTTTGAATTTCAGTCAAGAAATTCAGCCAACAACCTTTAGGGTCGTCCCAAGACCTGATGTTGAGGCTGATGCTGCTGAAAAGGGTCTTCCATCTGTACAACATACCGATGCAGAAACCTTTGTAGAAGATATGAGCTATTAAATTCTACAATCTTGGTGTTTTCTATGTATCTTTTATGTTCTATGTTCACACTATTATCCTCAAGGAATATCAGGATCGGCGATCCTTACGGCCATCGTAGGATCTTACGATCGCTTTGGGGAGTGTAGTATTTTTTGTTCCTATTGGGATGGTAGGACCCTACAATTTCGATGGGATGGTAGGATCCTACTATCCTCCAGCACTGTTGTCTCGAATGCTGGCAATGTAGAAGCATTCTGAATGGCTTTTTTGTCGTGTATTTTTCACTAATTACCTCCTTTGTTTGGGCATTTGAGATGCCGGGGACTGCTCAACGTCGTGAAAAGGTTCCATTATCGGTGGCACATAAGGGCTCTGGTTCCTCTAGAGAAGGTATGATTCTAGACAATTCTACTGCTTATTATTAGTTTTCTGTTTTGGAGACTCATTCTTGCAATGTTTGTTTTCTGCAGGAAAACTTAGTGCACCCACCATTAAATCAGCTCCTAGATCAGCAAAGGTAAGGCAACCTCGGTACACTGTTGTGCTGGACTTGAATGGATTTTTGATTCACAGATCGTACCATAAAGGGCGTAAAACTGTCGCTAGACCTAAGTGTGCAAATTTTCTGAAGGTGCTGACAAATAAGGCTACTGTCGTGGTATGGAGTTGCGCCATGAGGAAAAATGTTGATTGCATTTTACAGGTGGCTTTGGGTAGTTCTACTGTTAAGCTAGATGACCTAACAGTTATGTCACAATCTGATATTACGGAGTCAAGCTTTCCGAGAGCGGGGAACAACGTTGAGAAGAAGTACATGCTCAAGGACCTCAAAAACGTCAGAAAATATGTCGACCACGTAGACCTCAGTCTGACATTGCTCATTGACGACAGCCCGGAGAAGAACCTCCTCAACGATGAGTTCAGTGCGATTCATCCTCAAACGTGGACAGGTGACCTGAAGGACAAGTTCCTCATGAACACTATGCTTCCATGGCTCGAGAATATGTTTTCCTCAAATCTCTCTATGGCCCAATATATCCGTAACCATCCCCTTCCTGGATGTCCGGTTCCTGGAGAATTTAGGTCCACTACGTTGGCTCAGAACATCGTAATTGGGTGTTCTTGAAAATGGAATTCCAAAGTCGGGGCATTTCAATGACTACTCACTCATATCGGTGATGTGTATATTTTGTATATTTTGTTTCAATATAAACTTGTAGGATGTACCTCTACTCTATCAGACACTCTTCAGTATTGAGGCCATCATCTTATTTTGAATATTACTAATCGCAATATCTCCCATGAATTATCCTTAGGGTGGTAGGATCCTACGACCCTGAGGAATGTAGTAGTTAAGGATACTGTATGATTTTTGTGATGCGGATAGCAGTGTGGTAGGATCCTACGACCCTCATGGATGGAGTAGTTAAGGATCTTGTATGGATGATTTGTTTGTAGTATGGATGGCAGTGTGGTAGGATCCTACGATCCATGATGTTGTTTATAACTTCTATCTTTCTCTATGATCACAGCGACGCGACGACTCGACAAAAGTTATCGTGTTGTCTGTCAACGGATTGCTTTGTTTCAAGCAATACGATAACTGCTCCCCGCGACGCTTCAATCGGAACAACATCATTAATTGGCCTGGTCTCCTAGAGTTCTTCAGTATACTTATGAGGTCGTTCCAAGTTGGTATATGGTCGTCCATGGTCCCCGCGCGCCTGAAGAAGGTCCTTGAAGTCCTCCTCCCTGAAGACATAAGGTCAAGACTTCTTTTTTGTTATGGACGAAACAAGTGTTCAAGGCCACAATTATATCCTTTCTGTGACAAGGTTCTTCAGAGACTCTCAACGGACCGGAAGACGAAGCAATTATGTCTTCTTGACAAAATATTGATGGTTGATGACCAGCCAATGCATCATGTCTTCAACGGAGACCTCGCTTGCTACTTTCCGAAGTCATGGCATGGTGAAATGACCTTATCCAACACATCCAATGTTATACCTAATATTGGCACAGCGTTGCTTCCGTTCATCCTTCCGATGCGATCTTATGCCTCGGTGAAGGAGTATCTACGGGGGCACCCGATGGATGTAAAGTTTAATCGGAGACTACTTGAACCATGGCACTTTGAGCGAGTGCTACGAAGTACGTAGTCGTTTCCCTACATTGAGTTCTGTTGGCGTTGGATTTCATCCAGTTTATTCTATGAATATTTTTTTTTGATAGTCATTACCCCCATTCTCCACGCCTATTTGGTTGCTTATTTTTTTGATGTGCACTACATTGATTGCCCTACATGTATTGTTAGACCGTAGGATCTTACTATGTACGCTATGTATCTTGAGCGAGTAATACAAAGTATGTAGCCGCTTCCCTACATTCAGTTCTTCAACGGCTTACTTTTGTTTAGTATACTCTATGAGTAAAGTTGTCAGTGATTCATATCCCCATTCTCCGCGCCTAATTGAATGCTTCTTTGTTTGATGTGTACTACATTGATTGCCCTACATGTGTTGTTAGATTGTAGGATCCCACTATGTAAGCGATGTATCTTTGATCGCCAGATCCCACTACATTGTTTGATGCCTTTTTAAACTTCATCCCGAAGTGAATGTTGCAGTTACCCCTAATCTGTAGGCTCAATCCTATATTTATTGAAATTATTCCTGATGCCAATGGTAAGACGATATGATCTCATGATCTTGCTTCCTATATCAAGAATTGATCCTAAGTCCAAAATTCATCTTAAAGTCCACATTTACTTAAATGTCGCATATGAACCATTTGCTTGACTTCAAACACTATAATCTTTCAATCCGTGCAATCAAAGTTTATGGATTTTTTGAGTATACTATTTAATGAGTCTTAATTGAGATTCTACGGTCAAAATTAGAAATCAACTTTTTTGTTTCCTTCTTTGTTCATTGCTCTAGAATCCAACAATTTTAAAGTGTTCTTGATGTAAAACTGTCACGATACTTTAGGGGTTAAATAAGTTTGAGGTTGAATCAATTTTTTGTTTTAACCCCCTGTAAAAAAAATTAAATTTAAGGGGGGATATAATTAAGAAAAAATAGTATTAATTTTAGTTTTTATAAAATTATTGTGTGTTTTTAGTTAACAAATTATTGTATTGAAGTTTTTTTTTGTATGATTGTTCTAGTAATAAATTGAGTACGTATAGGCATTTTGTAAGCAATAATTCTCATAGCTGCTCCAGCCACTTTTCTAGTACTCCACTTATTTCAGCTAAAAGAAAAAGAAGAAAAGAGGAGAAGAAAAGCAAAAACAAAAATAAAGAGAAGTTGGCTGAGAACATAAACGTGAGAGAGCTACTCGGCTATTGTGCTTTTTTTGTTAACTTTTTTTTTTTCTAAAAAAAATGATGAGTTTTTAATAAATGGCTCGACAGAAAAAAAAAGCGAGCCATTTTCAAATGATGCATGAGTCACATGATCTACTAGTTCCTATTGGTGCTACAACTCCTTGCAATATCCCCATTGCATCCTACACAATATCTGCACCCTCTGCTTCACAATCTCCTCATGAGCATGCTGGCAAATAGTCCAGGGCTTTTTCAGCAGGGCAGTTTGGAGGAGCAAGAGCATCGCGGTGGGGACGAAGACCATGGCGGAGAGTGTAATGATAGACATCGCCGTGATTATCAACCTCGACGTGTGAATCATGCACCTAGTTGGGCACAAAAAGCGTTGCCATCAACACCCCCATGTGCTTTCATATAAAATGCATCAATACCGAGACCGTCAATAAGGCCATCAACACACCGATAGTGTAGAGTTCCCCCACTATCTCGTTCTCCAAATCAACTAGGTGAGTTTTTCTTTCCTCTTGTTGTTTTACAATATCAACGCACCACCCCTTCCTACAGCGGTTCAACAACAGTGGATTAGCAAGCAGCGGAGACGAGAAGAAATGCCAACTTTTGTTTGCCCGACGACCTCGACTAAGTCGTCGCCAAGTAAGTCGCCACGTGGTATTGTGAGCAAGCAGAGAAGGACGGGTTTTTTTTTTTTTGAGGTGGGGGGTTTGGATTGGTGATTTTTGTGAGATTTGGTGTTGTGGGTTTCTCGATGATGGCGATGGCGGTAGGGGAGTTGGGGTTGAAGGGCTCCGCCGCGCCTGTTGCGGCAGCAGCCACGCGGGAGAAGAGCGCAGTGTTGTAGGCGAGGGCGCCGGCCTCGTTGGCGAATTTCTGGACGTCGGGTTGCGCAGAAGGTGGAGCTTCGAAGCTCCGCGAATTATGTATTCGGGCGCGGTTTAGGGTTTGGGACAGACGCCTCAAGCACGTCGTCGAGGTCGATCTCTGTGCGCGCAAGCTCAATGGCGGCGGAGAAGTCGAATATCAACTACTGTCTGTGTACAATATCATTTGTCCACTAAGAGGAAGTGCAGGAGGTTCTCCGACTGCATCATGGTTTGGAAATGCTAGTGGGGTGGAATGTTGCTTGCGGGGGATGGGGTGGGTGTGAGCTTGGAACGATAGCTCATGGTTGATGATTTGTTTTATGGAGTGCGGGGAGGTGATTGGAGTGGGAGGATGGTTCTTAACGACGTGCTCATATGTCGAGGATGGGCATACGTTGCATCTGGTGGCTAGGCAACCTCCGCCAGCCTCGGGAGTTGGACCGAGCGCTGCCAGCAGTGAAGGTTAGCCGAGCCTGGATTGTTTCCCATGAACTGGTGGTTCTTGTTGCAGGGGTTCTTTGGTGGTCCATGTGTGCGGCAGTCCTGATTGGTGGCAGAGCATGCAGTGATGGTGCGTGTCTTCTTTTGGTTTGTGTGGAGGCTGATGAATGCGGGGGCGGGCATGCAGGTGGTCACGGAGATACGGGATTGCCTCCACCCGGGGGCAGGTCTGGTCAAGTTTCACACAGCCTTCTCATGGGAACGATCAACTTCCTAGACAACGGTGAAGGGCAGATGCCTGATCTGAACCGGGTGAGTAGTAAGCTGCGATGTGTTTTGATTTCTTCGTCTACTTTGAAGTTCCCGCATGGGTTGTGCTGAATCTGAACTGGTTGGATTTAAATCCATAGCGTGATCCGGGTCGTGGAGGTACATTGCCATTGCATGATTGTGGTGTGTTATTTGGTTCTCGAGTGAAGTGTGTCTCTGCGTCACCTTGCACAGTTGCAGCGTATTTGGAGATCGAAGTGCATGCTTGTAAGCAGCGAGGGACGTTGTGAATATTTTGGCCCCTCCGGATGGTGCATATGTTGTGCTCGGAAATAGTGAAAAGCTCATATTTGTGGAAGGTTCATCGTAGATCATAAATGCCATCTTCAGCTCCATTGGAATGCATGGTGGCGTTCCTTTTTAAGGCGGTGGAGGGAATGACGACAATTCTACCACGGTGAGTGAGGTCATAACGACCTGCTTCTTGTCCATTCCCTCTCAATCTTCACGCACGTCTGCCTCGCACGTGGCCTTAGCGTGATTCAGTGAAGACTATTCGCTATTAGTGAAGCGAGTTCTCCCACTACCTGTCGGGTGTTTCCAAGCTTACCTCGATCTTGGACAGAGCGGTTCGGTATGTGGTGTTTATGGTCACGGTGCATTGTGCTACGAGTTGGCGGTTTTGCGGGTACGGATGATGATAGTCAGAACCGGCACACCCGGTTGGACTGCATTTCTTTGTTGCGTCGGTTTTGCTGTGGACGAGAGTGCTTCCGTACATTCGTGGAAGCGAATTTCTGGATTGGCGTGGAGAGGAAGTCGTTGAGGATGTAGTGTGGAGCAGTGAATTGGCACGAATGTGAGCGTAGTTTTGATGGGGTTGTTGGGTGCGACTGCAGGGAGTATTGCCCACACCTGATGGAGTTGATGGCGGGGCAGGTGATGGTAGGAGCATTGGGAGCGAGCAGGACGGCGGCGTCCGTGAGTTGGAGCTGCAGATTGACGCAGTGTACGGAATGCCATCTAATTCGGGTGGAGGCACTGGGCAGGGTCCTGTTCGTGTGGTTCAGGCCCCTCCTGTGGTGAGTTTTTCCGTGGCAGATTCGGTCGTTGAAGTGGTGTTGTCTGGAGTGGTATGGAGGTTGGGAAGCATGTTTCACGTTCCACGAGTTTGCTCTGAAGTGTGGAGTCTTTCAGTTTGGGCATTTGTGGGGGCTATTTGTGCGGGGTGATGGAGTGTAACCATGCCAAGACTGGTTGCGGTCGATAATGCTCTATGCATTTTTACTTCTTTATATTTTGTCAGGTTGTCCCTGACGCTTTGACAACCATGTCCCACTACTTGGACCGTTTGGAGTAGTCGTTTGCTGCCGAAGGTGAGTTTGTTTTCAGCTGTTGAACGGTTCTGGTCACGGAAGTAGGTGTTTGTCATGTGGGAATGTGGGAGACCTGTCATCGGCGATGGTGGACGGAGTTCCATGTGAGCCTGAAGGTTAGGATGTTCCAAGAGCTTCGTTGTCCGAAGGTCGCAGTAGATGTGGAGTTTGGAAGTGGGAGTTGGTAAACGGGTTGAATAGGTTAAAGAGGGATTTGAAGTGTTGTCGTTTGGATCGTGTTGGGTTGGCATTGAAGAGAGGTTTTTTCTCGGTGCAGAGTCGGCGAGCACGACCGATTTCCAGGACATCGGTCCGACGGCAGCGAAGGGGGTAGTGACGTGCGTCCCAGCGGAGAAGAACCTCGGCGGGGAGCTTCGCCAGCTGCCCTGGGAGCCCTTGCGAACTGAGTGAATAATTTGCTGCGTGGGCAGGCTAGCTCAACGCTTTCTGTAAGTGATTGTTCTTGTTTCTGGCTGGTTAGTTGTGTTGGCATGAATATGAGTGTGGCTTGTCTGGGATCTGTGTGTTAGGAGAGTGGGAGTGAACGCTCTTGCATGGTCGTGCAAAGAATGGTGTCTGGAGGAGTGATGGGCGGGTTTGGCGTTTGCAAGCGACCATTTTGGTTTGGGCGATACTGGGGAGCTGGGACTCTACAAGATGATTTTGCAAGCGTGTCGGTTCTTAGTTGGTTGGATTTGTGGGTGGCAGCGGCTTGCCAATCGATTGGAGAGCGAGGTGACGATGTTGGACGCTACGGCACGGGAGGATGTGCAGCATACAGCATATCACGACGACAACGTGATGCGACTGGGCAGGGCCACCTTAAACCTCCGCATGAGCCAATCTCATGTAAGTTTTCTAGTCTTGATTGGGGTGTTTGTTTCGTTGGAGGAGAGTTTGCCGCACTGACCTGCATGTGGGTGAGAGCATAGACCGAGCAGTTTGTGATACCTAGACCGTTTTGCGCACGGTTGAGGGGAGTGTGAGATTGAAGGACGAGACCAAATCTCGGTTTGTGATTGGCGCAGAGCAAGTCCGTGGTGAACTCTTGCCTAGTTGCACCACTGCATGCTTGGCTTGAATGCAGAATGAGGAATGGAGATGCTTTGCCAATGTACCAGCCTGCATATTCACCACTCAGTATGTATGGCAGCCAGGTGTACAATGTTGAGATGGAAGTCTTGGTTCTGTACTACGGGGGCTTCCTAGTAGGAGTGTTCAATCTGAGGCAGCCAATTGCCTCTTCTTTTTGGCTTTATTCAGGGATGTCAAATGCAGTTTATGGTGGAGTAGTAAGGATGGCAAATGTACATCATTCCACATTTAATATCTATGGATTTCTAGTTTTTGAGCTTCACAGTATGTACATACAAATCGCATGTATTCATAGATGACAATGTCCTCAAATGTACAAATAATGAAGACCTCAAAATCTATGTAATTGATGATTTTCGAAACAATTGGGTGCCAACTACTGCCAAAGTATAGAGATTGTATTGCACCTATATATGATTGCTATACTTCGACAATACTGTACCAGTATTCGAGGTTGGAACATACTACATACTGTGGCAGTATGTTTTGCTATACTGCGCTAGTATAATAATCATTATTTAGATAGTACTGCGACATGATTGAGCAATGTCTCAAGGCTTTGTACTAAATCAAATACTCTTGCAGTACGATGTGCGAAAGTGAATATGTTGTACACCTACAATACTGTGACAATGCTTACCTGTGCAATTTTTGCTAGCTTAGTTGTAAAAGTATTGCAGTAGTATTTTTTGAAAAGCCATGTTTTTTCCAGATGTGGCCCTCTTTCATCCGGCGCTCGCTGAACGAGGGGTCTGTCAGCCCTGCACAACCAATAGGGGCGGGGTCACCAAGAAGGGGCCGGCCTTGGGAGGCACGTGTGCCCGCAGCTTGACAATCCGGGCCCGTCACGTGGGTCCCGCTGCGATCTGACGCAACCTATTATGATGTACCATGTGCGCGTGCTTTGAGTGGTCCGCCCCAACTGGGCTCGAACCACCCAACCCGGCCCGACGCTCTCCAATATGGGAATTCGATATGGGAGTTGATGGTCGCAGATAAGACTCATGTGCGAGAGCCTTCAGCCCGCCGGCATTGCGGGCAACCAATTTTTTAAGAATTTACGAAGGGTGTGCCACACGCGACCTTAAGGTCCACAGAGTAGCCGATGTCGCGTTTTTTTTTCACCACTCTGTGAAAGTGGCTACTTTTCACATCTCACCCCTCGTCATCGGCGATTGATTCTACAGTGACCTAGGAACTATTTATAATGTTCACTGTTCACTGTGGCGACAAACTTCACAATTCTACTATGCTAATGGCGATATGGACAGTGGAAGAGGAGCAAATATGGCGAGGCTCAGGAGTCCCGAGTCGTACAAACGGCGACAAACATCATAAAAACTAGACATAAGCATAAACAATAAATCACACGTATCACACACAAGCAACAAACATCACAGTTTTATTTTCTGCTAAGGGAAGTTGAACCCCAGCCAAGATCGGCCTGCCCGGTGCAGGTAGCAATCCCACCCCCCCATCCAAGTTAGTAATGTATTTAATCTGAAATCAAATACTCACCGATATAGTGGAAACAGAGCACTTACTGATCCGCACCCCTTCGCACAGATTCATCTCGCCAGCTGCTCATCGTAGCATGGAAAGGGAACGTCTGCAAGGTAAAGAATTGCTATGAATACAGCTTGACACATGAGTCCAGGTGCCCACCGAGGCGGTTCCTGAGTTTCGATTTCATGAAACTTAACGTGGAGAAAGCCCTCTCATCTTCCACACTGCCCAGCACAGCCGTAATGGCGATTTCCGCCACCTTTATATACTCTGAAAGCCGGTTGAGCATAAGAGCATTCTGGCCAACCCGAGACCAGAGCTTCGTCACAGGATTTTGATCGTGCGGTTCTTCCATGGCAGCCTTGGCGTGTGACTTTATTGTGAGCTTAAAGAGACTGGACTACAAGCTAAGATTTCGCCCATCAACGATGGAGTCAATCTGCTTCATCTCAAGTTCTACAGTGGTGCCGAAGTTCACCTCGCGGCACACACTGTACTGCGCCTTCAACGTTTTCATGTGCAAGGAGAACAAATCATCAACGTTAGGTTGCAGCCAATACTATGGGAATATTATTCCCAAAGCATTCATGAGTTCTACCTCAGGAAACCGGGTGTCCAGTTCCAGCCGCAGTAGCTCAGCGGCATCTTTGCATTGCCCCTTGACTGAGCTGATGATACGTTCCAAATCCGGTTGAGACACAGACAACTTCTTCCCGTTGATGGCACAGATTGAGTGAGCAGGATAAGTATGGTCACCAATTCTGAATGACAACTACACATCTCCAGTGTTCAGGTCAGTAACCCACTCCTGTGCTATAGCGTAGGAATTATTGTTGACAATATCAAAAAACATACCGAAATGCTGCTGCTACCAAGCCGTGGCATCGTCACTGTACATCATGTACAGTTCAGCTTAGCAAATCCGGACTGCAGCAACATAATCAGCAACAAACACGTTATTGGATTGAGCAAACTTCGTTAGGGAATCTACAGATTCTAGCATTGGCAGAATGCAGGGCATGGCCAGCAGGGTGCCGACATCACAAAGGGAATTGTAATTCCTTCGAGCACATTCCCGAGCAGCCATTTGCTTCGCAGTCATTTCCGGCTCCTTCACTGCAGCGTCCTCGCACATCTTGACCAGCAGTGTCTTGTATTCCCCCATGACCCTGCGCAAAGGAGAAAGCAACGAAATCCAACTTGTCTCGACGTTTCGGAGCATCTGAAGGCCCTCTATTTCCACAATTTCGGTGAGTTTTTGGAACTCCAAATGTCATTTAGGACTCCTGCTGAAGTAAGAGAACATGGCCTAGCAGAGGTTCTCTAATTTGGCTACAATGGAAAGATTAGAGAGTGGCTCTACAGCCAGGTTCGTGCAATGTGCCATGCAGTGCACACCGAACATAAATGGAGCAGCATGATTTCTCATGCTTACACTGACACCATTTCGGCATCCCTGGAATACACTATCCCCATCCGCTCCAAAGCATACAATTCGACCAGCCAAAGCCACATCGTCCAAGCCAGTGTGATGAGCAACCTGCTCATGTATTGCACTCTCAACAGCCGCGGCCCCATTCCCCTCCTCTAATCGACTCAAGGACAACAGTATGGGGACTCTTTTAAATTGAACACAGATATAGCAATGAATAGACAACCAGGACTGATGGTCGACTGTAGTGACCTCGTCAGCGGACACGGAGATGAATTGAGCAGTGGATATCACCTTTTTAGTGTGAGCAGCGAGGGTCATTGCAATATGATCAGCAATATTCCATCCCAACCCAACAGACCAGTGTTTTTTCGGGAGATCAGGGATGCAAAGGACTTCGAAAAGCTCACCTAAGTCACAGATATCGGACATAGGACGCTTCTGCTGAAGCTGGAAAAAGACAGCCTTGAACTGGACTAATTTTCGACGCCTCTCTTTCACTGCACCGGCTTGTACTTGTTGCACTATAGTACTCCCAGCCCTACCATGACGAGCAAGATAAATCTTTTCATTTTTAGCGTGAGCATTTCCAAAGAGAAAATAAAACTGACCTGCTCGGAGATTCCCATGGCTTGCAAGGGCCTTCCGACGACCAGCATGCTTCCACAAGGAATCAATTTTCGGAACCAAGAGCTTATCACGCCCCTCATTCTCTGAACAAGTTCTGCATCGAACCTGCCAAATTTCCCCATTGGGAGACACCACAGACTCTGCCCAAGGCAGACGCGCCGCCCAAGTATCCTGCCAATGCCGGTTCTTCTCGTACCCACGCCGGCGAGCTCGGGCCATTTCCTAAGCGGCAGTCCCTATAACAGAGTCGAGCTCATCCACCTCCGAACTCGCATGCAGAGGCATTTCTGATGCGGGAACTGCCACCGCATCGCCCTCCGAAGCTGCACCTACACACAGAAAAGGCGGAACGGATTCACTATCAGCATTGGGCGGCGCTGCGCTACCACCGCTCTCCACCACTTGCGTGGTGCCAAACCGTAGCTCTCCAATTTCCACCTCTAGATAGTCCACCTCCTCACCGCTGCCACCATACATAAACTTAGTTAGTATCGACTGCTTGGGCGCCATTACAACAACAAAAATTGCACAAATGCAATCCCAGTGAAAACAAGCACCACAGCCAAACAGTTCACGCAAACAAGGGATGTGGAAATCGAGAGGTTCGGGAGGGGACTTAAACCTTTCTGTGTGTGTGCCAGCAGCTGATTGAAGAATTCCGAAAATCCACCACGCCGAAATCACAAAGCCTGCCACACTTCCAGAATGCAAAAGTCTGGCACTAAAATGCTAAACGAACAAGCGACGACATGGCGAGTGCACATCGGCGCGGCGGGGGAGAACGGCTTCAGAATCCGAAATAGTAAGAGCGCGCTAGCGAACACCAAAGTGGGAGGGAGAGAAATGAATTTGGCGAGAACTGCTCACGAAGAAATATGGTGGCGTGCATGGGATCCAATGGGGGAGTGGGATTATGTAGAGCCAAAATGACAAAAATAGATTTTTCCGAAAATTAAGTGTAAAAAGGGTTGTACATATATGGAGAATTAAAAAATTAATGATTAAGTTTACACTAAGTAGTTAATTAATTGAAAAATACCTATTCATATCCAAGAATAAGGAAATAATGGGAAAAGGGTTGAACTCACACCCTTTGGATAGGGTGCACCTTTTCATGAATAAATATGAAGAGATGAGAAGATTTAGTGGAATTAATATTAATGGTTAATACTAGTGAAAATCTCTTGCCAAGAGGTGTACCTCTTGGATGTTGAGTAGAATGACTAGCTTGATTTTTTAGCATTCTTTGCCATTACCATAGAAATTCCTTGGAGGAAGATTGGAGTGAGCCCTAGCTTTAGGTGAAAAAGCTAGTTGATGACTCTTAATGTTGTAAGAGTATTTAATTTTATATATGCATATATAATTACTATTGAATTTACATATGTAGAGTCTTGTGTGTGACTTGAGTCATATGTATAATTGCAATAATATGTGAACTTAATTGAACAAATTTGATATTGTGTTGTATAAATGCAATTGCATGCATTATGTATTAATTGTGGATAAAATTCCTAAGCATGAATGCATTGTATATTTATTCTTCATGGAATAAGTTAGGGAAATACCTTAACTACTAAGGTTGTGTGTGTGACCTTGTGTGTGTGTTGGAGCATTAATCATGAGTGTGAAGATTAATGAAGATAATGTGAAATTAAGTGACTTAGTGCATGAGGTGTGTGGTGCATAAGTACTTAGTAAGATCTCAAGTGTGAGTGAGCATAACTTAAGTATCATAAGAATAAGAGTGGAGTTCTTATTCATGTTAATGCAATTTATGCAATAAACATCAAGAGTGGCATACCGTGATGCATGGCAAGAGTGTCATATTATGTATACAAAAAATTAACATTAAGTCTAACCTTAATAGAAGGGATTCTCTAAGGTAGGCTAAGTTGTGAGTATTTAAGAATCTATCATAAGAGAGTAAGGAACAAATCCCAAAGACTTAAGAAGAAAACATAGAAACTTAAGAATCTTAAGTCCAAGTTTGGATAATATAAGCTTATGAAGGTTGAGACCTTAAGTACCAGCAGACCCTTTAGTTTAAGGGCTTGGATTTAAAGGTTCGTATGAGTGAGAATATAGGACAACATTTGCATTCAGTGAGATGCACTCCTGATTTGGAAGTCTTAAGACAGAAACTTAAGAACACTGTAGGGCTGAAGTAGTCTAGACAGTGCAGGTTCTTAAGCCTAATCAGTCCTAACAGAGTAAGTGAGTGCTTAAGAACTAAGAGCCAGAGACTGTGTTCTTAAGAACATAGAGTCGACCGCGAGTAGAGTCTTAAGAAAAAGTCAGAGATCTTAAAGACTAAGTGGTACAAGTAAGTGTAGAACACCGTAGTCTTTAAGCATTAAGTGGGGATATGTGAACTTAAGTGGAGACTTAAGAGCTGAACTTCTTAAGACTTAAGTTAACTTGTGTATGTGATTTTCGAGACTAACCATTGTCTTAAGAACATGATCACGTGGACGGAGTGGACGGACGTGAAAAGTGGAGCGATTTTGCATGAGGTAAGAATTTGAATTCTTAAAGGCTGTAATTAAGGAACCAATGCAATGAGATTTCATGGAATCTTCCAATAGCCCAATGTGGCAAGTGTTTAAGAATTAGTGGCATAAGCACAATCTTAAAATGACTAATGTTCCTGCTAAAGGCACGAGAGATCCTTTGGGGTTAGACTTTGTTTGTGGATCCCTTAAGAGTGATGCTAACAACCCTAATTTTCTAAAAATAGATAGATAATCTTAAGAATTAACCAAGAGGATAGCTTTAAACTACACAATTAAGCTTTAATTACTTAAAACTAGGTGTATGATCATCCCCGTAACGAATCCTATGAGAGGTGGGTATACTTGGATTTTTTGTTAGAGTGGTGAAAAATCACTCTACAGGTGGCGATGGAGAGACATGCAGGGTGGGTGGAGACGGCGAGGTGACTGGGAGAGGCTAAGCGGGACATGCCGCCATGATGCCCTAGCTAGACAGTTCAAGGTGACAAATTCAAAAAAAAATGATCATTTTACTAGTGAGAAATTCGCCAACGTGGATTTACGACAAGGACGTGGCAAAAATTCGCCAATAAAATCATAAAATGGGTGGGGATGGTCCAAGGGTACGAGTCCGTGCAATTAGTTTAGAACCAAAATAACGTGGTCGAAAACGACTGTGCACGAGAATCTTTCACCGAAGCAAGATCCCATACTTTTCTACTACTCGCCTGGATTTCACCACCACTCAGGATCAGCGACATCGTCTTGCTATAAAAACACGCGCTCATCTTGTTGTTTGGAAAGCCATCTATATGCCGATAGATTTCTCCGAGTTTCCACACACATGTAATTTAGCATGGCTGAACTCACCTGAATCTTCATCACACTTGTACGCCAAGTGGAAATTTTTAGGGTTGCATCGTGTCAGAGATTGACTCACATGTGTGTCTTTGCTTCTGAGTTCGATTGAGGCGCCCAGTGCTCCGCAGATGCTGGAGCGGACATCGCCAGAAGCGTGCGTCCGGTTGGAGATTTCAAGCAGATCGAGGTAAGAGAAGTGCCTCTTGTTGTTGGACTATTTTTGGTGGAAACAGACTCGTGCAGGTTGAGGATTTTTTTCGGGCGATTTTTTTCGGAATCGAACGTGTTGGTCCGAATGGCTTCGTTTGGGATTGTGAATTGGCTCATTCAGGATCATGGGGAGTGGTTCCATGCTGGGTTTGGTCGCGTGGATCCTCAAGTGTTGCATTGGATCTGGTGTAGGGTTTTCCGTGATGGCTCTGGCGATACTGTAGCCTGCGTCAATGTGATGTGGGTTTGTTTGCATTTGTGATGACTAGTATTGCGTTGGGTGCATGTAGAAGATACAGTTCTGATTGGTAGGTGAGCAGAGAGGGATTGTGATGGTGAAGAGGTAGCAGTTTTCAGTGATGGAGAGGAGGCTGTAGCTATGATACTGATGCATAGTTTGTGAGGCTGCATCTGCGATTAGTAGTATTGTCTTGTGCATGTAGGGGGATTGTGATGGGGACGGAGGATGCATTTTGCAATGACAATTTTAGTGGAGGGATTGTGGTGGTCCATGAGGATGCATATCTCACGACTAGTGTTGTATTGTGTGCATGTAGGTGAGCAGACAGGGAGCACCATGGTGAAGGCATAGCAGGACGGAGAATCAGGAGCAGGAGGGGGTGGAGCTCGCAGCAGGTTCTCCATGCGAGATAGGTAGACGAAGGTTTGCAATGGGGGACGGCGCCACCTCTCCAAGCCTGCGAGAGGTGAAATTCGAGTCTCCCAAGACGACGATGCTGATAAGTGACGAGCATGGCAGCAAGAAGAAGCACGGCCCCAAACTTGGGCTGCTCCCGCTCGTGGCGCTCATCTTCTACGAGGTCTCAGGCGGCCCCTTCGGCGTCGAGGACTCTGTCCAAGCAGGCGGCCCCTTGCTCGCCATCGTGGGCTTTCTGGTCTTCCCCTTCATCTGGAGCATTCCGGAGGCCCTCATTACGGCCGAGCTCGCCACCTCGTTTCCTGAGAACGGCGGCTACGTCCTCTGGATCTCTGCGGCCTTTGGGGAGTTCTGGGGCTTCCAGGAAGGCTGGTGCAAGTGGATCAGCGGCGTCGCAGACAACGCGCTCTATCCGGTCCTCTTTCTGGATTATTTCAAGCGCGCGGTGCCGATGTTCGGAGGCGGAATCGAGCGTCTGATCGCTCTCCTCGTGATCACGTTCCTCCTCACGTATCTGAACTACAGAGGGCTCACCATCGTCGGCATCACCGCCGTGGTCCTCACAGGTTTCTCTCTCCTGCCTTTCGTGGTCCTCAGCATAATGTCGATTCCGAAGATCCGTCCCCAGAGATGGACCGTTGTGCGGCTCGACAAGGTGAACTGGGGGACGTACTTCAACACGCTGTTCTGGAACCTGAATTACTGGGACTCCGCGAGTACATTGGCGGGGGAAGTGGATAATCCCCAGCGGACTTTCCCGAAGGCGCTCATGTGGGCGGTGTTGCTGGTGATTGTGAGCTACGTCGTGCCGTTGCTGGCTGGCACAGGCGCCATCACGCCTGATGATTCCAAGTGGGAGGATGGCTACTTCGCAGACGTAGGACTGGCGATCGGCGGCTCGTTTCTCAAGTGGTGGATTGAAGCTGCAGCGCTCTTGTCGAACATGGGATTGTTTGAGGCGGAGATGAGCTCGGATTCTTTCCAGCTTTTGGGGATGGGAGAGAGAGGCATGTTGCCGAAAGTGTTCGCCAACAGATCCAAGTACGGGACGCCCATTCTTGGCATCTTTTTCTCCGCTTCTGGCGTGGTGTTCCTCTCCTGGATGAGCTTCCAGGAGATTGTGGAGTTTCTGAATTTCCTCTACTGCATTGGGATGCTGCTCGAGTTTGCTGCGTTTGTGTGGTTGCGGTGGTCGCAGCCGAATCTGGTGCGGCCGTATAAGGTCCCGCTTGGGACCCTTGGTGTGACGGTCATGTCGGTGCCTGCAACAGGGCTTTTGATTTTGGTGATGTTCTATGCTTCCTGGAAGACGGTTGTCATCAGCTGTGGGTTGTTGGTACTTGGTTGTCTGACGTACCCGCTTCTTCAGCACGCCAAGGCGAAGCAGTGGTGCGAGTTTGAGGATCCGCACGCGTTGCCGGTGGCGGATGACTCTAGCTCTTCGTCGCCAACCGCGGGTGACGAATCAGAGGCAAGGCTTCTCTCTGGGCAGTAGTTGTTTCAATAATTTGCCACTTCTTCCTAGGTCTTGCATTTGGGCATTACATTCAGAGCCTCTGCTTGCGAACACGGTTGCAACTTGTCCAGTTTTGAGTATGCATGAGCATGATGATATGATATGTTAGGATCACTTTATTTACCCTTGTCGAGCGTTGCACCCAGCCACAGGTTCGGGTGGGACTATTTTTCTGGCCCTGCCCGATTAAGGGTTCTAGAGGATTTTTTTGGATTTTTTTTGACAAATTTGGGGCCTGCGGCTCCAAATTACCCAACGGAATCCCTCGAGGAACTTGTTGGGCCTCACTCCAACACAAAAATAGGAGTAGGTTTTGTCCATACCCTCCCAAGCCTTGCCGAGCCTGTGGCTTGGTGCAACTCTCGACAGGGGTGAATAATGTGTTCCGATATGTTAGGGAACTTGTATTATTATTGTAATATTGCTCAACTAGAGTATTATCCATGTCCTCTAGATACAACATTTTTTTGTGTTGGGTCCCCACCTCCCCGTCCCCTAGCTCTTTCCCTCCAATCCATTGTCCCCCCGTCCCCTAGCCCTTTCCCTCCAATCCATCGTCCCCGCGTCCCCTAGCCTTTTCCCTCTAATCCATCATCCCCCCGTCCTCGAGCTCTTTCCCTCCAATCCATCGTCCCCCGTCCTCTAGCCCTTTCCATCATCACCCCGTCCTTGATCCCTTGTCCTCCGTCTCCCCGTCCCCTAGCCCTTTCCCTCCAATCCATCATCCCCGTCCTTGTCCCCTTGTCCTCCGTCCCCCCGTCCCCCGTCTCCCGCCCCCCGTCCCCCGTCCCACCCCAGCCTCCCACACCCCAACCCAACCTCCCGCCCGGACTTCTTCTGCTCAACCACCACCGCCACTCAAATACTCCAACGTCACCGCCTCCATCTCGATCGCACTCTCCCGCATGGCCTGCATGTGCCACATCTACCCAACCAGCCTCTCCGATCAAGCTTTCACAGGGGCACACACCAAATAAACCACTGTTTCAAGACCCAACAGCAATCCAACCGAGTAAGCCCCGCCACACATTTAAGTCCTACGCATTGCTACCACCGCCCTGCCTCGCTACCATACACTCCCCTACTCGCTCAAGCTGGGGCTCTCCGATGCAGACTTCGACGGATCTCTCCGTTTCTTCTTCTGTCGACTCGAACTCCGCTTTCTTGTCGCCCCTTCGTCCGACTCCGCTGCACCCTTCTCTGCCTCCACCAAACCCGATCGACCTCCTCGCAACCGCTGCTCCTGCTTATGCTTGCTGCCGCCGTCGTCCTCGTCACCGTGCTTTGTCTTCTCTCCCACAGATGGCGACAACTCCGGCGACTCTGATGGGGATCGTTTCCTCCTGTGCCTATGCCTGCGCTTCTTCTTCTCCCGCTTCTCCAGATCGTCCTTCCTGTGCTTCTTCCTGTGCCGCCGCCGCTCCCTCCGCTGCTCCACATCGTCCTTCTCCTCATCATCATCTTCGCCTTCCTCCACATCACCTTCGTGACGCTGTTTCCGCCCATGCCGTCGATGTCGTTCGCGATGACGTCCTTCCTCTACATCCTCACCCCCCGTTTCATGCGACTTCTTCCCACGCCTCTTGCCCCTGTCACCCTCCTCGTCCCCGTCTCCTGACTTCTTCCCAGCCCTTCTCTCGCGCTCATCGTCCCCTTCAGACAACTCGACTGCTCCACTTCCACGCTTCCCCTCACCATCGCTGTCCTCCTCCATTTCGTCATCCGCTTTACCTCTGCTGTTGCCACGCCTAGGATCCTTCTCGACCATCACAGCATCTTCCAAACTCTTCACCACACCTGATGCTCTGCCTACAACTTCACTTACCACCTTTTCCTCCTCAATGCTCCTGCTCACAATCGCTTTCTCCACCACAGCGACCGATGTCTCCGTCACCTTCTCAATCGAGAACTCGAAAGCACCCGGAAGTGCATTCTCCGTCGCCCTCCTCAAATCACTCACCCCTCCTGCAGCATCTCTTGCTCTATCCGGAGGAGGCGGCATCCGCTTCACTGCTCCCTCCCTCACACCCAACTCACTCTCCATGTCCGTCACACCCCAACGCCCATCATCACCATCATCACCGCCATTTCCACCTCCTCCCCTCATCTTCGACTCCTTTGCAACTGGAACCACACTCTCCTCATTCACAGCCTCCTTCGCCACACTAGACTCCTGTCCGTTCTGCACCTCTTTCTCGGCTGTCCACCCCGCGATCGTTACAATCGCCACACTGCCCAATCTCTCACCCTCATCTTTGCTCCTCTTGCGCACCAATTTCTCCTTCCTATCCCTGCTCTTTGCCTTCTCGCGACCCTGGGCTTTGAT